>VDFB02090334.1:0-138407 GCA_007258455.2 Sequoia sempervirens | reverse complement strand
ACTTCATCAATCCCATCCATCCCCTTGATCCTATGGCAAAGGATGTTTGAAATTGATTGTGATCTTTTGATGCTTTTGGCTTTTGTTTATCACTTGAGCTCCCTATCATCACTTGTCATGGTCATTTTGATCCATCATATCATGGTGCTTGACTAGTCAACATAGTGTGTATCTTTGATCTTTTTATGTCTTCTGCTGTCCCACGAAAATTCCGCACCAAGATCCCCGGGAGGTCTTGTAAGGCCAAGTATCCTTGTGTGCTTGTGGTTATCCCAATACCGCCCAACCAAAAGTCCCCATGACTTTGGGGTGCTGGGATAGCCTCTGTTTGTTATGTTTGTTTTATGCATTGTGACAATTCAATCCTTTGCTCTTCAAGGTACTTGAAAATCTCGCGGTTCATGCTATAGCAAAATTCAAGGTTCACGATGGTAAAATTGCATTTAGATTGCGTTTCATCTCTCATCCTCAAATCCCCCCCATCCATTCATCCTTCATCACGCTCCCCTACCAATCCTCCATTGCATTGCATCATCTTCGTCAACTCCCCTTGCATCATCTCATCCATTTCGAGAGCCCACCCGTGTTCTCTTGAACCCACATGGCCTCTCGAGGGGGCATCCTTCATCCCTAATTCTTTCATCATTTTCTTTTTCCTTCCTAGTCACTCCTTTGAATGACTGGGGCATCCTTTCCAATCTAACCATCTTCTTCTAGGTTCTATGTTTAAATATTCTTTGAAATGATGCTACTTCGTAACACCATCTCAAAGAGGGGCAAAATGTAGACATGTGAATTTGGACACTTAATTTATCCAAATTTATCCCCCTTTACTCAACATCCCAATACCTTCTAACCCCTAAGGTATTTAATCAATAATACCTTATCTCTTTAATCCTCCTTTCATCAAGTGAATTAAATAAATATGTTATTTATTTAATCCCCTTTATGTCACATTCTCCATCTTTTATTATCTAATCTTAATCCTTCTTCTAATCCCATCATTAGGATGTGCACATGCCTAATCCTTGATTAGGAGGTGTCACATCCTCCAACTTTTGCAAGTTGGCATCTAATATCTCTTAGCCACCTAACCCCCCTCTAATCCTTCATTACTCTTCCCCATGTGATCTTTGGATTTGCTACATCAAGTCACATGATCTAACCTCTTCTAATTCCTCATTAATTAATTCCACCGTACTCTGTAATCCCCAATCACCCCTTAGTCAACTCTCCCATCCCCAGTACTTTAATTTTTATTTATCCTAGGGTTCTCTCTTTCCCCATGTGAATTTTAATTCACCTTTTAATCCCCCAATGCACCTCCCCTTTTGCACCAGTGCCCTTCCCTTATCTCCCCATGCTAATATTTCTGAGAATTTTAATTTCACATGTCCCTCTCACTCACATGGGGACAAGTACCTCCTTTATGAGGGAGATCTTGTCCAATCCCAAGGTACTTTGTACCCCTCTCCATGTCATGTCCTTCTCCTTCCACCTCATGTCCACTTCACCTTTTAGGGCTATCTCACATGCCACATGTCAAGATGTGAGGGCTTGTGAGTTCTCAACTCACCTTAGCCCTACATCTTGATATTTGGTGGATCAATCTCAACCGTCCATTTCCCCTAGGATTTCCCAAAAATCCTATAAATACCCCCTCTTTTCTCTCATTTTGGGGAGATCATTTTGTGTAGCCAAACTCTTGCAGTTTTATTTCTCAATCCACACTTAGCTTTTTTTCATGTTTCCAAGCATCATTTGCATCTCATATCACACATCTTGTGTCATCTAAGGAGCATACACATTCAAGATCGAAGGGCCAACCAAAGGATCGACTCAACGCAAGGTATAAAGTTCTATTTCGTGGCTTTGTCTTGTTTTGTTTCCAACTTAGGCTAATCTCGAAGTGTAGGTTGTTTTAGTTGTTTATTTGTGCTCTTTAAATTGTTGCTTATTTTCTAACACTCTATTTCGACCTATCACAGTATGAATTATATTTATGTTTATTTTTATTTAAGTTTTTGTAATAGTTAAATATCTGTAAAAGTTTTGAATTATCCTCCTCTCAATATTAGTGTAGGAAGTTGTTTTGCTACCTTAGCTTCCTTACAAGTGGTGTCAGATCTTGATCACATTTGGTTTCAGTTGTGGGTTGTTGGGTTTTTTGAACTAATCCAAATTTGAGTGGGAGCTTTTGTAGAAGACACTTTGTGATCTTGTTGCAGGAATTTTTAGATGGAAAGTTCATTAGGGAGAATAGAGGTGGATAAAAAATTTACAAATAATTTTGAAATGTGGAATCTAAAGATGGAGGATCTATTGATAGATCAAGACCTATGGGATGTTGTTGATGAGAATGTTTCAAGGTCTACAGATCCTACTTAGGATGCTCAATATGATGTTATGGACTGTAAAGCCAAGGGTCTAATTAGATTGTTCTTGGCAGACTCTATTTTAATCAATGTCCATAAAGAGACCTTTTCATAGAAACTATGGAAGAAGCTTGGTGAGATGTATCAAGCCAAATCTTTAGGGAACAATATTTTCTTGAGGAAGAAATTGTATTCCTTGAGAATGGAAGAGGGTGGATGAATTATAGACCATCTGAAAGCAATCAATATGTTGGTGGCTCAGTTGGCATCAAGTGTCAAAATGGATGAGGAGAAATGTCAAATCCTACTTTGTTCCTTGCTTGATTCATGGGATTCTCTTGTTATGGCTATTGGGAGTACTTCTATTCTATTAAAGACTGAATTTGTGGAGGGTTCTTTTCTTTCTAAAGAGATGAGAAGGAAGGTATCAATTAGTGCCAAATAAGCCCTAAATGTTCGTGGAAGACATAAGGAAAATGGAAAGAAGAATGAGAAGCATGACAAATCCAAGTCCAAGGGGAGATTCTAATCTCCTAGAAAGTCCAAAGTTGTTTGTTGGAACTGGGGTAAGCTTGGACACATTCGTAAGGACTGCATAGAAGAAAAGAAGAATAAAAAGAAGAAATTTGATTCTGATTCTGAGTTTGAGAAGGAAGATGGTGATGCATTAATTACAACTTTTGCAACTTGTGCAAGTAATGATGCATGGTTAATTGAATCAAGTGCATCTTTCCATATGACCTTTAATAGAGATTGGTTTTCTGAATATGAAGAATTTGATGGAGCTAAGGTGTACTTGGGTGATGATTCCTTTTTAAACATAGTTGGCCATGGTAAAGTTTAAATCAGATTTCCTGATGGTAGAATAAAAATTATTAATGGTGTGTTCTATATCCCTGGTTTAGCACAAAATTTGTTATCTATGAGCAAACTAATAGATGCAGGTGTGTAGGTAGTATTTTCTATTGTAGGATGTAATATGGTTAAAGGTGCTATGGCAATTTCTAGAGGTGTTAGATGTGACACATTGTATAAGCTTGATGCATGCACTATTGAGTGCAATAGTACTTCTATGAAAAGAAAATTTGTGGAAGAAGTGAGGGTTTCACCTTCAATAGATGGTCATGTATTTTGGGTTCCCAAGGGTGTTCTTTCTTCTGAATCAAAGTTACCTACAGAGAAAACTATGTTATGGCACCAGAGACTTGGCCACATTAGAGAAAAGGGTCTAAGGACCTTGAAAAATAGAAACCTTGTTGAAGATTTGGAACTAATTTTAATATTAAATTTGATATATGTGAGCATTGCATTTATGGAAAATAAAACTACATCCAATTTTACTTGAGTTCTCATAAATCTTGTGGTGTATTGGATCTTATTCATTCTAGTGTGTTTGGTCCTGTATATGTTCCTTCAATTGGAAAATCCACATATTATGTTTCATTAATTGATGATTATAGTAGAAAGACGTGGGTATATTCTCTAAAGAGTAAATATGAAGTTTTCAATCAATTTAAAAAATTTAAAGAAATGGTTGAGTTACAAACTGAAAAGAAAATAAAATGTTTGAGGACTAATAATGGCAGTGAATTTTTTCTCTAACAATTTTTATAGATTTTGTAAATATTATGGTATTCATAGACATAAGATAACTATGTATTCTCTATAGTAGAATGTAGTTGTAGAAATAATGAATAAGACATTGATGGAGAAGGCTAGGAGTTGCTGAAACACAAAAAAATGTTGAGAGGGGGGTTGAATTAGTAGATCACTTTAAATTTTATCCCTTAACAAAATTTTCACATTAATTCCTTAATCCCTTGATATGCAGATTAAAACATAATCATTACATAATAGAAGATGTACATGGAAAACCTAAGATGGGAAAAAGCACAATGAGAAATGCTACTAGGAGCTAATGTCCTAATCTAACTTCACAATCAAATGATCAATTACAAAGTTTAAGGGAACCAACCCTAAGGAGACACCAATCCCCTGGTTTTAGGAGCACCTACTCCAAGGAAGCACCCACTCCCTAATCTGAGCACCTACCCAGATATCTGATGGCACCCACCAATTAGACTTACATCTCAAGATATAACAATTTTATTATAGTTCAATGTTGCAAATTACTTTGCAACTGCACACCATTCATGCTATATACATAGAAAACTAGTGGGTTCATGCTATATACATAGACACTTTTCTTATTTTCATATTTTTCTTAACTCCACCATCTTGCAATTACTGCCTTGAGTTTTGCACCATTGTACAGATCTATAATAAGGGTTTTCCCAATTTCTTCTTCAAGAAGATACCTATTCATTCAGCTAATTTCCATCAAATCAACTTCTGATTCAGTGTATTTTACTAAGTATAGTGACCTACAAAAAACCTTAACCCTAGAATACATTAAATGCATTCTACTGACTATTCAATCTAATCTTGATCTTGTTTTCCTTTGCAATCTAGAAGGTCTACTATTGAACACTATTAGAGATAGTAATAGAGTTTTTTACGAAGACTAATTCTTAATTTGTAGAGAAGTTATCTTTTAATAAAACAGAGAGAATGTATTCTAAACAATAGCTAGATTAATAAAAAAAATATTGATGTCATTCATGGGAATAAGAAGAAGATAAAAGAGGAAAAAAATCTATTGGATTTAGAAATACATGTAGAATAATATATGTTAAAACATAGCATGGAGGATTTTTAACCAGTCATATAATTTAGAAACCAAAAAAATGGTATGTATCATAAACTTGGTGACATCACAACAATTATAGGGAACTCCTTGAAATTATAGACATATTATAAGAATGTTTAGAAATATAAGGACATAAAATTGACACTCAGTGCAAAGGGAAACCCTTATGAATATGCTAAATATTTCTTACAACATACTAAGGATTTCGTTAGTAGATTAGGTGCAATATAATAGTACACCTTTAAAAAGGTACAATTTTCATCTCTATGTTTCCCTCCAACTTTAGTGAGCTTATGTCACTAGGTGATATAGTCTAGCTAAAGTACATAAAAGTAATTTTGCATCAATCATAATTATGATTTTTCCATTATCCATGAAGATGATTAAGATAAATTTTAGATTTAACTATTTAATATTATTGTACATTAATATTTTGGATCACACTCCATGATCCATAATCATGATGAGGATTAAACAATGGATCACAAATTATGATCCAAAAAATTAATGAAAAATAAACTTGTAAACATAGTTAAATACTCTCAATTAAATATATTAGGTAAATATAAAAACTTAAATTTTGTATAATTTAAAATTATTAGAGGATATTACTATAAAATAAAAAAATTTCAAGTGAGGGTTTTGGCCCCAAACTATTATTAACAAACTAAGCATGGAGAAATTTAGTGGTGAATCTTTGCCAATTGGTGAATTCTAGAAATCAGCCAAGTTGAAATTGGTGAATTAACCGCAGCCAATAGGGTGTCCAAATTGCCTAGATTTTATGAATTATTAGTCCAATGCATGTCCATTCACCAACGATTTATTTTATGACACATATTTAAGCAATAAATTCACCATAACAAATTACACGTTTCAAATGGACCAATTAATATTTTCACCTGGAATCTCGGAGACAACGTAATAAAACACCTACATATTTGCCAATACTATTAAAACAACATTATATCATGACCCATTTTGCCAATTAAATTTTATAATATTTAGTTGCTTGTGAAGACCCATTTTTCCAATCAAAAATTTATAAATAGTTGCTTATGAGGACTTATTTCACCAATAACATTAAAAAATAATTATATTTGAGGACCCATTTCACCTAGAAAATTACAATGTATTGTTGTATAAGCATGCAGGATTCACCAATTTTTTAATATATACCATTCAAAAATACTACAGAATTTTCCAAATATGGATTCATATAAATACAATCAAAAATTTCATTTATTCTTACACATTTTGTTCAATTTTGAGGTTCCCAATTCAGAAGTCAGCGAAATCCAAAAATGTAGACTTAAAGGTGAGTAATCATTTCTTCATATGTAGTGTTATTAATTATAATAATAATATTTCTTTATCTCTTTTCCATTCTTGCTTCAATATTAAAGATGTTATTGAGTAGGGAAAGGGATCTATATTCTTTGTCCTTCTTAAACAAGAAGACATTTTTTCTAGCTTTTATTCAAATTGAGAAATCAATATGTCGAGTAGCAAGGGTAAGACTCCTTAGGGTAGTGAAGGGACTGGGAGGCCATTAAAATTCCCAAAATGTAGAGGTACCATATAGTCTTACTTTGGAATTGGAAATGCTTCTAATCCATCAGATCAAGATGGAGCTACATCATCAACTCTTCCACCATTATTAATGAAGAAGACATTCACAATACCTCACCACCACCGAAAGGTCAAGGTGAGATTGTCATTGAGTTAAATCAAAATGTATCAAATGAGGATGGAAATATCAAAAAATATTTTCCAAGGGATACCCTTGTTAGCCAAAATGAGATAATTGACTTGGATAAGGGTGATGTTGGTAGCAAGAAAAGAAAAAGAAAATAAAAAATGGTGCACACGTGGGAAATGACAAGGAATTTTCAATTTGGTTGGTTGTCAAAGTACCCATTCATTGTACCAGTGGGAAATGTGGGAGAGACAAGAAGTTGCAGCTAAAGCTTGAAACTATAGAAAATAATATCGGTAAAGTTTATGAAAAAAAAATCATAGATGGAAAGGAACAATCAGTCATACGATGGAAATCAAAGGAAGAATGTCTTCTTGTTAAGTATGCTCGGATTATGAAGAGCATAAGAAAAGAATATTGAAGCTTGCTACATGTCAAGGTACACTTGAGGCTCAATTTGGAAAAGAAATGGAAGGAGAAAATCTATCAAAAACTATTTAGATGAGTGTTGTTTTTCATATTTTGTCTAGAGAGCATCCTATGATAGACTACCTAGAATGTTCTAGTTTATTGTATTTTTTGGGTGTTCCTCACTTTCCCTTCTCACATTGGTCAGTAAACGCTAGATTGGAATGGGAAAACTATCTTGTTACAGTGGAAAAGGAAGATTTAAAGGAGAAAGTAAAAAAGTCAAAATTCATTGCATTATCTTTAGATGAAGTTAGCATGGTAGAAAATACTTCTTGGGTCTATGTGCATTTGTATATTGTAGAACAACATATTCGCCAAGCTCATCTTCTTTGTGTTCATAAAATGAAGGATAGTTCAACATTGCAAAATCTATTTGAACTAGTCAAGAAATCTTTGAATGAAATTGCAGGTATGGATGAGTTGACAATTGCTAAAAAGTTGGTGTATGTAGGAGTTGATGGATTTGTAGTGATGCAAGGTCAAAGGAGCGGTGTTTGCACAAAGGTACAAACTACTTGTGTACCATACATGCTTGGAATTCACTGCATGGCCCACATAATGAATTTAGCATTCAAAATTGTAAGAAAGTTTCCTACAATATCAAAAGTTAAAAATCTAGTTTGCGAGATCCACACATGCTTCTGTCAAAGTCCCAAATGTTTTGCAAAATTTCAAAAAAATTATAAGGGTATAACACCAGGAAACAAGCTTCTCAAGGATGTCGATACTAGATAGATCTCCCTGCATGGACCAATGCAACGAGTTATTTCAGAATATCAATCCTTGATTGGAGTGATGTATGAGCATCGCAACATAGTAGACAAAGCTCCTGACCTCTTACATAGGTTAAGTGATATAGAGACACTCTTGACTTTAGCTATTCTTCTCCCCATGTTGGATGTGATGAAAAATCTTGTGAAGAAAACCCAAGATAGAACTATGTATATTTATGAATATGCCAATCTACGTAAACATACATGCTTGGACCTCGATCATCTATATCTAGATCTAACACAAGAAAGCCCAAATTATTTCATGTGGCAGAAAATTACTGATTTGAATAATCTTTATAATTATTTACAGTTTAATGCAAGAGGGAACTTATGTATATGTGTACATGGATATGAGATACCAATGTACCATTGTAAGACAACCAAGCGCTCTAGTAGAGAAGTAGTTGTTAACACATAAGATTTCAATGACATTGTTAAATTTGTTAGTGATAATTTGAAGGAAATTGCAAAATCTCTTTCCTCAGAGATTCTTGAAAGATTCCCTCGACATGAAATACTTGAAGCCATAGGTATTGTGTATCCTCAATTTTGGGTAAACCGAGATAACCCAAAATATTTTCATGATAAAGTAAAAATCTTGATCGAACAATTTTCAAAAAGTGTAACATACAATGAGAAAACAATAGAACCTAAATTTTAAATAAAGATAAGCTTAGACAACAATGTAAGAATTTTTCAATAGCTATGAGGGACCAATATAATTCCATGGGCATGGAGAAGGCCTTTCAACTGGGATCAATAAAAAAGTTTGGACAAACTTAGGTTAGAGTGAAATATTGTATGATACAATATCAAAATATTTCAAACTTGTCAAGATTTATGCCAAACAATGATATTGGGGTCGGTGGAAGATGAGATATTTTTCAATACATTGGCATTTTTGAAATCAAAGTTAAGAAACAAACTAAACAAGAATTTGGAAAATTTCTTGAGGATGAAAGGAACTATGTATAATGTCAAAAATATTCCTTTTGAAAGGGCACCCACAGTCTGAAGATCCACCTCCGAAAGAAGAGGGACTGATAGGTTGTGCAATACTCCAATTCCAAACATTGGTACTAGTGGTTGTGGCAGTGGCAGTGGGATAGATGACATTGATACAAATTACACAATGAATGTTGAATTTGAGAAACAGGCCAAAGAAAATGAAGAGCAGACTCAAAATCAAGATGACTCTTTTACTTTATCTCAAGATGAACATCAATTTCAGGACCCTGACTCCATTTGGGAAATGGAAGAGAATTAACATCTTTTAGGTATTTATACTACACCTCATGAATCAGTTTCCATTGTTCCAAACTATAGTTGATGATATTTTATATTGTATTCCATGAAATTGTGAATCATTGCACCTCATGAAATTTTATTTTATATTGCACTTCATGAATCATATTCCAAACTGTAGTTGATGATATTTTATAATGTATTCCATGAAATTATGATATTTTATATTTTATTCCATGAAATTGTGATATTTTATATTTTATATTGTATTCCATGGTATTGAATTTGATATGTGATTCTGCATCATTTTTAAACAACACTTATCACACTACTTATAAATTCCTATTGCATTTCCATTCACACAATCTTTGATAAATAACTAAAAGAAATATTAATTCATTCCTTTAACAAAAGCTAATAGTTCAACATCCATAACTTATAAATAACCATTGATTATTTTGAGTTAGATGATAGTGAATACAATACTGTAGAGCAAGATAGGTCGATATTATATTTAAAATTAAAGATATTATAGTGTCTTTTCCTTTTGCCTACATTGTAATAATCTAATTTGAAATTGACTGGGTTTTACCTGTTCCCGATCTCTTAAGTCATATCTTATGCATTTGCTTCCATTTACTCACTGACCCCTTGAGCCTAGTGTTGCCAGTTGCTACCTGTAGAATCCTTGTCTTATGTAGGTCATAAAATTCTTTAATTCTTGTTCTTTCCCTAAGTTTGGGTTTTAATATTCACTCAATATCGTTCATGTTATAAACCTAGGTAGGAAACTTGTTTTAAGTCATGTAATAAGTACACGTGCTCATTAAAATCCTCTATTATGCTTGGCAAGTCCCATTGACTGCTTTCTATTGGTTCCCCTCCATCCCATGGGATTAAATTAATCAAATTAAGGATCTAGTGGGATAGCGGGTAGGTGACACCTGGACACCCTTTTTGAGGGTCCTACCACTACTTGAAGGCACCGATGACTAAAGGTGTTCAAATCAATGGTTAAGATTTTTCAATGATTGGATCCAAGGATTTGATCCTAGCCGTTATATCAGAGGATTCAATCCTAGTTGTTCCCCATAAGCCTCGTGGGAATAAAATATTACTTTTTAAAATGCTACGGGTTCAATGGGTTGAAGACACGTGTTCCGCTATAGGTGTGGGGTTTGGTCTCGACTCACATCCTCGACGCCTTAAGGTTTTAAATTGATGATCCACATGCAACATTGATATTTAATCCGTTCCCCGCTCACCCTGTAGGAATAAAATAATTTTTGTGCATAATTTTTGTGATCATGAGGATGTAATCGGGATTTTTTTTTACTTCTAGTCTAGAGCTCCTAATTTTTTTGAAAATTTTGAGCTTGTTCTATGCCCTATAATGGTCTATTGCATATGTGCCCAAGGGTAGGGTTTAGGGTTTTAGCTCTAAAACCTTTGTCTCAAATTTCTTAAGTCTTAAACCCTTGGCATTTTAATTCTTCATTGACCTGCTGCACCCAATTGTTGGTCGTCTAAGTTACAACTTAAGTCAACCAAGCCATTGTCTTTACTGACCCCTTAGCCTAGGCCCATTGGTCATCTCATGCCTTTTATTGATTTAATTTTTCCTGAAGTTTTGAAATATTTTATGGAAAAAGACTTAAGTCCTAGGTTTTTATTTCCTGAGGGTTGTGTCTTGTCGGCCTAGTCTAGCCCCTTATTAAAACAATGTTTATGCATGTGCAGATTTTGATGATTATTGGATCTAAGGTATTTCATCCTGGCCATTCCCTGCCAGCCCCATGAGAATAAAATATTCATTTCCAAAGAGTTGTGGGGTGAGCAGGCTTGTTCCACGTGTCCTTCTACAAATGTGGGACCGATTGTCCACTATTACGCATGATGCCTTGTGCTTGTAAGATCAACAACTGTGAACAAATTTAGAGTTAATCTCCACCGTTGCTCGCTCACCCTGTGGGAATAAAATATTATTTTCCAAATTTTTGTGGGGTCAGTAGGCAAACAACATGTGGATTCCTCACCTGCTTGGAGAAAGAAAGGGTGGATCCCACAAGCGGATGACTTGGTGTCCAAGTGGAAAGATGTCATCAATCGAAGGACTAGTGAATGATGGTGAAAGATTTTCAAACTGGTTTGACTCAATCTAAGTCATTTGATGTGCCATCTCATAACCAAATTAAAGTCCATTATTCAAAATCAAAGTTGCAAAAATGAGAGTCTTTCCCTTTTGCGCAAGCGAATAGTAATTGCATAAATGATAACCAGAGCTACCTTGTTTCAACTTAAATATACCTAAAGTTGAATTTTTTTCCCAATTGAAGATTGTCAAAGATTCAAAAACATCCTAGAGATCGAGAGAAAAAAATTTAGAGTTCATCGTGATCACAATTAGGGTTTCCTACCAATGTAAAGTCGTAAGTTGGAAAACAATTTTGTTTGTGTTATGTTCAAAGTATCTTAAGTTTGGGAAAATATTCATTGTCAAATTTGTCCATGTTCTTTTCAATTTCTTTGTTGTGGTTTGAGTTTACTTTGAAGAATTGAAAACCTTGTCAAACCATTTGAAATTTCACCCTTAAAGTCGTGCCCTAGGTTTTGAATAGAAGAGCTAGGTTGTGAACATTTTCTATCAAAACCCTAGACTAGTTTGATTCTACCTTTCACCTATGGCACCAAAAACTCAAGCTTCCGGTTCGGGAACCACAACAAGACCTCTCTCCCAGGATATCATTGATCAATTGAAACTCTCCACAAGTAAAAGATTTGACAAAGTAGCTTTGTTTTATGGTTATCAGATTCAAGATGGGTTAATAGATAAAAGATTCGTTATCAAGGATGCCAATTTTCCATTTTTAGGGTGGTGACTTCTAAAATTGGTTTGGGAATAGAAATTTGGGAGTCCTTATCTACAACCCTTGGAGATTAGATTTATGGAAACTAATGGTACGAAATGTGTATATGGATGTTGACCTGTTAGAGGACATTGCTGCAAGATATGACCTTGTTTCACCAATGATCAAGACATATGATGGTAAAGAAATAGTTAAAATAACAAGGGAAGAGGTAGCAAATATTTTCATTCTCCATGAATAGGATAATAACCTAATCCGTATTGACCTCAAAGTATTTAGGGTGGAGTATAAGAACAAAAAGGTTAGAATTTAGAACATTAATGTTACCCATGCATACTACAACTACTAGGGTGGGGAAGAATAGGAAACCGATAAAGATTGGAAAAGATGAACAAGAACCTTTCCCCATGAAATATTTTGCAAATTATTTCAAGAAGACAATTTTCTCTTTATGCTAAATCCTTGGTAGTGATGCACTATCTACCATGCCAACATACCTTATGTACATGGCAGCACATCTCCAACACCCAACATATAATGTAGTTTATGACTGCAATATACTTTTCAGAAAGGATGCATAAGGGTTTGGTCTCACTCAAAGCGAGAAAGGAATCAGTGAGTTTAAGATGGTATTATTTTTTGATACATATGTTCTTGTACAAGGGAGAGAATAATTTTTGCACTGGTATGCAATTGAAAAAGGAGCATGATGTTGATTTGTCTGTCTAATGTTGAACCCAAATCCTGGATAAGGATGACTCCAAATTTGATTGTATTGTCTTCCACAATGTTTTTTCCTCAAAATTGAGAATATTTTTAGTTCACGACCCTCCAAGGATCCCTGAAGAGATCCATGATTTCTTGAGACCCATGGAGAAAAGGCTTGAGTTGAATTTGAATCACAACTGGGGTGATATAATGGCATATACCCTCACACAACTATTTTTAGAATCTATGGCACAATTGTGAACCCTTATGTACTCCCAAGGGATGTGCCATTGAGGATTGGATTCAGTGAAGTAATGAGGCAATTGGGAGCATCATATATGGAACATTTTCTAGAATTAAAAAAAAAAGGCTCATTCTTCCCTAAGTGGACAACCTTTGCAGATTTTGTGATGATAAAAGGAGGATGGAAGAACTTAGGACAGCTCCTGGCACCCTACCAATTTAAAATATTATGCCCAAGGAATCATGACCCTGAGGGCTTTATTTCTACTATAAAGGAAAATCATAGGAGTGGTTCCTTTATACATAATTTTTACTACCCTGAAGATGTTATCAAGAATATCGTGGGATTTCAGGAGCAAGAAGAAAGGAAAGGAAAGTATCTAGGCTTCAAGAAGATGATGGAGCAAGCTAAAAGGACAGATCCTAGCTATGACCCAATTCCCAACATTAAGGGTGAATTGAAGAAAGCTATGTATGTTCTTGACAACTTTGAGAACATAATGGGTGTCTTGAGGGAAAAATGTGCAGTGACAAATAAAGGGAAATCAAAGGCAATTGAATAGGATCCTACAATATTATTTGAGGAAAGACCCTCGTACCAACTAAAACCAATAGTTATAATTTATTCTAGGAGGAAGAAGAAAGTAAAAAAACAACAAATTTTTCCAACCCCTACTACATCAGAGGGATCAGGGGAAACTTCTCCAAAGAGATCAGTTCCTAGAAAGACTTCACCTATTATAGTTGATGTTGATTCTCCTCCAAGAGGTTCTCCTCCATTAGAGAAACCACCAACCAAAATACAAAGGGTTGAGGTGAGCGAGGTAGTTGATTACCTTGATACTAATGAAGATGGAATTTTGATAACACCTAAAGATATGCAGCAGGGGATTCCTTCTCCCCCAAGGGAAGTCACATCAAGCTCTGGAGGAAGCAACCAAGGTTTGGAAAGCCAGAACTAAGTGGCTTGAGTAATTTTGATGACTTGAGATAGGTGGCTTGCAAGGAATTCATGGAGGATGTCTCATTTATTGAAACAACAACATTCAGAGATTTTGTATGGAGAGAAAAAGCTTCAAAATATGTAGACAAGGTTTCTTATGAGAGAAGCTTACATCCTGAATAACCTAAGAGAGCTATCCAAGCTAATATGAGAAAGGAAATGAGGAAACAATTTCAAAGTATCACAGCTGAGGAAGGAAGGGCACTTGTGCAAAAGAGTGGTGTTTTACTATTGCCTGAATGGGATATAGTTGATGCAGTTGTACTTAAAATTATAAGGAGAGCTGAAAAGCCTCTATTCCAAATTGAAGAAGAAGCCAAATTGGCACTTCAAGGGTTGTATTTTAGTCAAGAGTGGGATGCTTTGGCTATATGGTCATTGTCTCCCAATTCTAGGAAGCCCAGAGTTGCAGAACTGGCTAACTTCAGTGGACAAATGATTATAAAAATATTTTTTTATACTCTAGCATTAGAAGCAGCTAACATGACCATAAACATTTCTAAGATCAAAAAAGCAACAATTGAGAACCTTACTAAAGATAGAGACATGCATATAAGTAAGTATAATGAGCTTATTGATGAATATAATAAGATTCAACAATAGGTTGTTGAACTTGAAACAGAGCTAGCATTATGGAAACGACAAATGGAAATATTAAGGTCTTAAGGACCAGCTATTTCAAGTCATGTTGCTCCCATTTCTCCTATGAATCATCCTCAATCCCCTCCTCCACCTAAGAAATCATGGTCAATTTTTCCTTAAATTATGGGACAAGAGAGCTACTTGCAGTAGAGGAGCCAAGCACATCAGGTGTAGCTCCATCTAAGGAGCCTACTAGGGAGCAACTACTTCAACAAATTGAGGTATATAAGAAATTTCTTGAACAAGCTCAGGACACCATGTATGAGAACAAATCAAATTGTTCATACTATTTTGAAGCATCTAAATAAAAATATTCAAGGTAAATTAAATAGTGTTCATGCAAATTATTCTTCAATGTTGCAAGCGATAAAGTTATCTTAGAGGAATAAGGAATTGGCTACCCAAATACTAGATAAATGGATTCTTAGAGTTGATAATTTGATATTCATGGAAATTGGGGCTAAGCAGTAGGAGGATAAATATCCATGGGTGTTCCCAACTTATAAATTTGTTAGTGATGTTAAGGAACAAAAGTTTCAAGGGTATGCTACCCCATTAGAACAAAAAATAAGAGAATGGAAGGCTGAGCTTGATGAGGCAGATTTGCAATTGTTGCTTGATATTCAACATACCTATGATGAGGTAAAACCCCTACAAATGTGGAAGATCCAGGTGGACACTACAATTGTTTCTCAAGAAACTCTTCTTTGTGAGAAGGTTGACATTGATATATTAAAAGATGCTTTAGAAAAAATTTCTTTCATCATCATATTTCTAGAAGATTTCGATAAGGAATCCATTTCAGTAATATGACAAAGTACTCTCCATACAGAAAGAAGATGGATGGAATAATTGATTTCAATTGGCCATCTGATGCAAAATATGAGCAGTGGAAGAGAATATTTATTGATGAATTAGATTTATGAATACAGGAATGGAGAGCACATATTCCTGGTCAAGTATAATACAGGTCTGGCCTCAGAAAATGCAGTGTATAAAATATATGTTTCTCCCAATTGAAAGTGTAACAGGAAGATGTTGATTATTGATGACTTGGACGCTGACTTGGATTTTGGTTCCCCCTTTTCCCTCCTTTAGGAAATTTTGTGATTCTGTTGGAAAGGATAAAGATGTTGCAATAGTGTGAAGGTTATTTACTTCAACAAACTACCTTTTGGAAGGCACAAGACTTTACACCGACTAAAGGAAGCCTTTTTCTTAATGAGAATATCTTTTGGTTTGTTGTAACCATTTCTTAAGGAAATGACCAATATAATCTATCAAATAAAAATGTGACATGTGTACATCTCGTCTCGAAGCTTGTTTTGCTTATTTTGAGTCTATCATCTCTTGAGCTATAACATTTTACATGAATTATTAATGAAATTTGATCAATGATCTTTCATTAATCTTCTTTGTGATTATGCATTGATGTATGTTTTAATTCTGACTCTAGTTTAATGAAAAGTTAAAGTACCTTGATTAAAGCATGAATTCATATAAATGTTTAGTGGATCTGATAAGTATTCATGGAGTTTGAGTATTGATGTACATGAATTGTAATGCAATTTCACTGAGATTATGGATGCCTGGAATTAAAATCACGTTATAGTTCATATTTTAATTGTGTTAAAAGTAAAACTTGAACATGTACTTAGTTATTCATCACTCAACTCAATGCTTAATAACATATTAACAATATTATTAGTAGCTTATACAACAATGAACATCAACAATCATTTAATGTGTATCTAGTAGTTGAAACCACTATCAAACTTTTTCTTCAAATGATAAAATAAATAATACAGATAATTGAACATCAACACATTACTGAAGCATGAATTTGAGCTTTCTTATTGATTTTCACATGAAGGAATACATAGAGGAATTGGAAATGCAAAATCTTGCTCAAAGACAACTTTTCACGGAGCTAAGTTGGAACTTGGAAACTCATAAAATCAAAAAATCAAATCACTATATCACCTTTTCTAGTAACTTCCACTATTCAGGTGGTGGAATTGTCATTTCTTCTAACTAATGTTGTTTGATTTGAATATTTATTAACAATTCATGATTGAAATTGGACTTGTCTTGAATTCTTTAGTCAATTTTACATTCAAGGTTAGCAATGGTTTGATGGAATCCAAATAGTTCACCACATCTGGGTTATGAGGAAACTGGTCCAAATCAATCTTCCTTGCACCCTCCATCTTCATTCTGAAATAATTCTTTCCAATGAATTGCTCATTTGTGTCAAAATCCTCTAGCAAACCAAAGCTCTGTGAAGTTTCTTACCTTTTCATCCACCTTCATCTTGTCTACAACTAAATGCAAATATTCCTTTGTTTCACACATTCTCAAACACTTTTCAATGACAACGTCATTGATGTAGCAAGCCAATTAGTAATCCCTTTTAATTTAAAAACATTGTCACTGGCTTTGTAGACTACTCATTGAACTTGATTTGTAGTTTTCTCTAATGCCAACACATTTTTTTGTCCACTAAATATTTGTTGAGCTTCTTATAATGTTGTCTGATAGCATCAATCAATTGAAACATGTCACACAAATGGTCAATCCTCTACATTATTTCATCCTAGATCTTTTGTTTCATATGCCTCATTGTTTCTCTACAAAATGCGGATAACTTATTTTGACGAGACTTAATTTAATTTTTTGCTTCCATCAGATTTGCCTCCAATCTTTCATTTATTTTTCGCTCTTTCTCCAATTTTCGTTCCCACTATGCATTTCCATTCATAATGCTTTGTCTTATTTTTTCTGAAGTGGACTTTTCCTCATCATATTTCTTGTTTCTCTCATCTAGCCTTTACTTCAGTTGATTCACTTCAGTCTCATTTTGTTTGTCCTCTTTGCTTGTTGATGTAGAGGTAGATTTTTTATTCTTTTATTCTAATTCATTGTTCTTGTTATTTGTTGCTTTCCTTTGGGCTTTCTCATTTACTAGGTCTTCCTGTAACTTTTCTATTTGAGTCTACAACCTTTTTTCTCTATATCTTGCTTTAGCAATGATGTGTACACCAATTCATTATTCTTCTTTGATACATTAATTATGTTAGTATTTTTTAGTCCAAAAAATCCAATTGAAAATTGCTCACCTGGAATTGAGATTGAGCCATCTGATTTGGTGGTTTGTTTTGAACTCTAGGAACAAGAATTGTGTAATCCATGATTTCTTTATTTGTGTCAAATGTGGGTAATACCATGGTTGTTATAGCCTATGAAGTTACAATAGACACTCTCCATCATTTGCTTCTTTTATTTTTTATTCAAGTCTAATTTCTTTATAAACTCTTAAATGTAATCAAAACCTAGGGATGCGGGAACAATGGAATGCTTGAATGACGAAGGAATATGAGTACTTGCAGTTGCTAATGATGTCGCAACCACACTAACTGGTTGTAGGGAGTGCCTAGAAATAACTCCTTTGTGGTGGATCCACTAGTAGTGTGATTTGGACCTGTCAAAATCCTTTGCCTCTTCTGTATGCCTTGATCACCTGGTCTTTTCATGGTATCTTGTATTGTTGTCCTCTTGTGTGTAATTTGTTGTTGTAGCACATGTTGAACAATACTAGTACTATTACCCATATCATCACCACTAGAGGCAGTGCCAGTTACACTAAGCTCTCCACCATGGGCATGTCCTAGTTGTGATTGTATCTGACCATGAGGATGAGGATTTGAAGCTCTAACAAATTGAATTGTTTTGGCTCTACTTGTATGCCCTTGGTCTACTTTATCAACTCCAAGGCCATATTTATTATCTAGTTTTCTATGTTGTACATCTATTACCATCCAAGGGCCTTGTCACCTCAAACCACCACCTTCATGACCCATTTTTTTACCAATGACTACTCTTGAAGTATATGCTTCTTTTCTGGCCTCACTTAAACCAACTTTGACATGGCTTTGTTCTTCCCTATCATCATTAGATTCATCGTCAGTTTCTTTGTCTCCATGTTCATTGGGATGCTCTTTATTCCATAATTTGCTAAACTCGTGATCTTCTTTGTTATCTCCATACTCTTCAAGAGATCTTGGATCACCTAGCTCCTTCCTCATAGATCAAAAGGTCATAATTTTGAATCGTGATCAATTTTTATCTATAACTTCTTTCTCTAAAGAATCTAGCATTTTTACTCTAATAGATGGTTTATCACTTTTTTCATAAAAAATGTTGTACCTCCCAATTGTCTTTCAATGCAATGCCATAATTTCTTCTAATAATTGTTCAAAATAAATACCATTCTCAGCAACACTTTTCTCTATTGCTATTTTGACCTCATCCCAAGAATCCTTGTTTCTCAAGTTTTCAAGCAAGGGTTTACTTTGATGTTGAATTCTACTTGCACCATTGTTATTGGCCTTAATCATTGATTTAATGGTGTCACATGGATCATACTACCAGTGAAAGATAGCATCAAAATAAAAAATTCAAAAGATTATGTGCCACACTAAATGATTTTCTCTCAAATGTGAAGGGTATGTGTAGGATCATGATGGGCCAAAAGTGGTGATATGATGGGTATGTGGCTGACGACTTTTTTTTACCCCAAATTGATGAAATGAATAGGGTTTTTAAAGGAGATTCTCATATTCCCACAAATAGAAATTATTCTTTACTTTGAATTTAATAAATTATTATTATTCATTTTCTATTTGAATTACAACTAAAGTCCTGATTGATAAGTTGTTTGAAAAACATCTATAGATTTCAAACGGTATCACATTTTTTGAATATGAAAAATGCATCACATTTCATGCTTCACATACTATAGGATTAAAAACAAAAATGAATTCCATGAAGTTTTGACCAAGTTAAGGTGGTCAAGCATACGAGTATTAATATTTTTTAAAATTTGTAATAAAAAATTCATAATTAATTATTTACTTGGAAAAAATTACAAAAAAAAGATGCATCACATTGGGACATGAGTCCTCTATGTATATCTAAAATCTTATAAAAAAATATTATCATTTTATTGTGGTTAGGGTGGTTAGAAAGACACCTACTTATTTTTTCCCTGAAATTTAAGTGCTACTACATTGAAATTTGAAATTTTCACCAAATAGATATTTTTTAAAAATAAACCTAGTAGTTTAAAAACTACATTCAATTTTTTACATATTCTATTCTTACATATTTTTGAAATAATATAAATAACTTATTCAAAATTTTATGTCAAGTTGCCTAACTCTGATTTTTTTGAATTTTATTGCCACTTAAGGGCCTATTTTTTCCATGATGATCCTGCACATACCCTAAACCCTCCACATGAAAAAGGTAAAGAAGGAAATAATGTCTTCTTTTGTTGACCTACAAAGTGTAGTTCACCAATACTTTGCATCTTCCTTACATATTCCAATGCAAAAACCCTTTCTATCACATGTATTGGAAGTTTGTATGGTTGTACTTCAGATCCATAAAATTTTAGCACAATATATTCTTCCATTAAGTACCAATCAGCCAATTGTATTTCTTTTCCTAGTTGAATGCAATTTCTACATGACATAGGCAATCTAGGAATTCACGTATTTGTAATTGCTCGATGCAATGGAGCCAAAAAGTAGCCCTACAAAATAACTGTAGTTCCTTCGAGAATCATGCATACTTATCTCAGTGTTCCAATCATATACTAGAGCCATTTTTCTTTCCTCAGCATTACTATAGGGCTAAATCTAAAGCTTGTTGATCTGAAACATTCCTCTAAATTTGAATAGAAAAATATAGCACAAGGTTGTGAACCTAAATGTTTTGGTGGAACCTCCTTTAATCATTAAAATTTGTTTATGCATGGATTCTACAATGTGCTCAATAAAATTATATTTGACATGTGGAACACCATAATGGATACTATATACCATTTCAAGGAGGCTTGCATCCACTTCCAAATTGCTATCTAGTTTGAGGCAAAATGCTAGCATGGAAATAGTATCTTAAACCCATGGTTTAAAAATATTCAAATCATAAGGAGGCTTATGATCACTTTTTAATAGGAAAAATGCTAGCATGGAAATAGTATCTTGAACCCATGGTTTAAAAACATTCAAATCATAAGGAGGCTTATGATCACCTTTTAATTTATTTCTATCCTAAACTATTTTATTTAAGAAAGAATTTTTCTCCATTTCATCCACTGCTTCATAATCACTAGCAAGCTTTCCTAGGTCAATGTGGACATTTCCAAATTCTTTGGTTGTAAACCCCAACACTTTTCCAAGTTCTTTTGCATTAATGGATAACAATTCTTCTTTTCTATCTTTATTAACAATTTCTATTTTGTTATTATCATAATTTTGGGCACAAACCATGATAAAATATGGGCAAGGGAAAACCTCATGTAACATCATGTGCCCTAATCCAGTTACCCATGGTGCACTGATACTATTAACTTGCACATGCTTTTCATCCTTATTCTGAGATGAAAATATAAGTTCTGAGGTATGGCTACCATAGGTTTTAGGATCATAAATATCATGGCATTCATCTGTGAAACCTGGGGCTTTAAGCAATTTTGCATAATATATTTTTTTATCTGACATTGCTCTAGTGGTATTGGTGGTAGACATGCTTATACAATGTGAAATTGTGAATTCCCTATTAGTCCTCCTTAATTTTTCTTAATTATTAAGTCTCTCAACCCTAAACCCAAACTTCAAAGTTTGAAAAAATAAGATTTTAAGAAATGTCAAACGATGAAACGTAACTACAAGAATTCTTTCACTTACTTGGATTTTGATTCTTGAAAAGATTAGTGCTGATAGTCATGGAAACTGGGTTACTGGAATGAGTTTATTGGAAGTGGAATTGTGGAACCCAGAATAGGGTGGTGCACTACAATGAGCAAATTGAAGAATGAAATATTCCCATGAGTTGACCCTCTCACTTGAAAATAAAATCACTTAGCAATAGAAAGTTCCTTTTTTTTAACATTAAAGTGAATGAAACGTCTACGTGTTGGTTCTGGACTACACAATTAGTACATGGATGAAAACATTTAAAACAAGCCATTTAGTCCTGCATTGATAACAAATTTTAAACCGTTGATCTTTGTAAATCTAATGGTTATAGGGTGATTCTAGAGGTTAAAGTTTGCAAGCATAGACCTCTGTGCATTTCATTCTGGAATGCAACTACAACCATACATCAAATGTTCATCGAACAGTTGAGTAATTTATGATATAAATAATAAACATGTGTTTTAAAGTTTTAAAATTTAATGCGCTAGGATTGACGTTAAGGCCAAGGGGTTGATAACTTAATGTTGCAAAGGACTTAATAAAATGATAATGATATCGAGAATTAGGGGAGAAGATCAATGACAAATTAGAAATCAATAACATTTTAGTAAACCCTAACAAGAGTGACAACTTTCAGTGTATAATGTTTTTTGTCAATTTGATGGAAACTTTCTTTTTTATTTGTATTGCTTTATGTTTTTGCTGGCTAACAAATTGGGCACCTTGAGATATCACAATTCCATGTCAAAATTATAGGGTAATAGTTTTAAATCTACATGCAATTATTTCATAAATAGATAATAATTAATTTTTTAAAGGAAAAAAATTGATTTGAATAGATTCATAGACACTGAACTCAGAAAATAATTCTTTATTGTAAATGAATAATGAAGAATAACACAACCATTTATTTTATTACAACTAAATTACAATGTCACGTTATTACATATCTTTTTAAAGATGAGTGGAGAATGCAAGTTCCAAGCTCCTATTTGGTATAAAAACATATGTTACTTTACATAGTACAAATAAAAATGTAAGCACTAAGCTTCTGTTGGATCGTTGGTGACAATGTAATAAAAATGTCACTATGAAAATAAATGCATGGTGATGGGACTTGCCAGGTCAACCATGCGCTTTGAAAATAAACTCATGGGACTTTCCTGGTAGGCCATGGGCACTCAAAATAAATGCATGAGACTTTCCTAGCAAATCTTGTTGGGGAAAGGGGAGCTGTGAAGATACAAAATGTACTTATCCCCTTTAAGAACTAGAGTCATGTAGAAGATGAGGGGTAGTAAAATTTCCCCCATCTTTTACACGTAGCCTCCATGCATTGGAATAGTACTTATCTCCACTATATCTCCTCATCTTGGTTTAAAACTTGCCTCAGAAGTCAAGTGAACTAAATCAACTTCTTTACAATTTCACCCATTTTGAACTTGAAGGAAAATGGTCTTTTACTCTGTAACTACATAACTCGATGCAGGAGAATTTAGAGTATCCTCAATAATACCACATCATCTTCTTCCTGAATCTTTATTAACCCTACAAAATGAAAACCCTTATGACAATTTAGAACATTGCACTCAATAGTAAAGCATTTAGCCTTCAATAAATGATTTCAGTTGTGCTCACTATCCTTATTTATGGGCCAATAGTGCCACTACCAGCCTGATCCCTATGTACACGTCACACATGTCACGTGCGAGGTTGGGTATAATCATAATCATGATTTGCGCAAACCAAAAAACTAACTTAATCAATTCATGCAACTTAAGCCTTACATTTACAATTAAAATGTTTAATTTGATTGACGTCTGGACTCTGGCTACATGCAAATTGTACCTCAAGTTGACAAGCTGTCAATTGTCAAAATCGTCAATACTACTCAAACGATATGAAATCATTACAATTCCTATTTCACTAGATCACTGGATTATTGACATCATCATCTACAATTCTATAGTACATCATGTAGTTTTCAATATAAAGCTATCCAATCAATCGCTTTAGATGTTCATATGGCATTAATCCGCGTTGTCGCTCACAGTACCATAGCCACACTTTCTTCAAAAACTAATATTGAGAATTTCAATAGAATAAATGAAAGGTAGAGAGATTCGACACATTGAAAAGAGAGAATTAAATGTCTTTTTTTACCTTAATCATTATCAATATCCATTAATAAGTCACAATAAATTTCGCTCACTTGTGATTAGAACTATATGTTGATAATTACTATTAGTTTTAAAAGCCACATTTTTATATTGATCAAAGAAAACAGGATTTACAAGAATGGAGCCATGAAAATTATTTTAATTTAAGTAGTTATTGCTAAAGACTGAAGTACATAGTGCATAGCCAATGTGGCAAAAAAGCCAATAACCATGACAAAAAACTAGTCACAAAGTACATATTACAAGAACTGTTACACTATACAATAAAATATAGACACGTCACACAATTCATTACTATTTTTTTTGTAACATTAGCTAATTCCATCAACCTGGTGTTTGAGTAGAATGTGAATCAAATTTAAAAAACTAACAACAAAGAAGAAAAGTGAATCACCCAAAACCTTCCTCCAAAACTCTAGACTCTTTAATGATTCAGTTTTCATGTCACATAGTAGACCCCATCTCATATTAACCAGGGCAAGAGCCTGCACTATAGAAGCATGAAATTCCACTTTCTTGAAGATTCCTCCAACACGTGTTAACCCACTTTCAAAATTGTAATGCTCCAGTGCCAACTCCAATGAAGAAATAAAGTAAATGAAAGGCTGGAAATAGCATATTTCCAGTGTCTTCACCAAATCTTTATCAAGTAAAATGGACATGCAATTGGACAAGAAAGTTGAAGCTACCTCAAAATATAGAGCACGAGGGTTTTTCTGAAGCCATTCCCTACCCACAATTATTCTTATAGCATCCTCAACCTGCACACAAGGAATTGTAAAAACCATACCCAACTTTCATCTTTCATATGTATCGTCCCTTCTTTTCTCCCAAAAAAATTTGGGTAGCATGAAACACCATGAAGACTCCATAATATCACAGTTAAATTGAGAATAGAGAAGAAATAAATCAAAGCTAAATATATTATAAATGATATGAAGAACATCAAGTTGGTGAAGTATATATAAAAGTTAGAATGAAGACAATGAGTATGGCATCAAATACTCACACTTACATTTTTATATTCACCACTATCATTGATGTGACAATTAACATTTATTTCAACACTTGAATCCTTAATCATTGATGTGACAATAATATTTCAAAAAAATTGTGAAAATATTATTCCAAGTTACCACGAGAAAATCAACATTTCCGCCTCCTTGCTTCCCCGTTGGATTTAACCCATGTGCAACTTTCAACAATGGGGAGGTAGGGAGTGACCCAGATTAAATCTAGCACTTCACATTTGTGTGCTCTTTGCCTTAAGACCATTCACTTGTGCATAACCCTCAGAATAGATGGACGACCCAGATTAAGATGTCTTTCTTACCTTTAAAACAAGTGCTTAAAAGGTATGTCTGCAACAGATGACAAGATAGCTGCATCAATCAACATTAATTTCCAGGTTAACTCAATTGGGAATTTGGGGGAATGTGTGGCAATTGGCAAGATCACAAAAATATTTATGCATAAAGAATGCATGACACGTTTGATGTTGGTTTTCATTTCTTGGTATAGTCTCCATAAGGCTGCGGGAGGTTTTGCTACAAATTGTAAGGAAATAAATGGTGTGGAAGCAACTTTCCTAATGTCAAAACCAGAGGGAAGAATGCATACAGTACTTTAAATTTCCAAATTACAATCTAATTAAGACACAAATGAAAGATTTACAAAAACAGAGCAGATACTCAAAGACAAATGAACACCAGATTTATGTGGGAAACCCTTTCAGGAAAAAACCCACCACACCAAGTTGAATCTCTTTGTATTTTGGTAATCAACAAATTACATACAATGCAAAGACACAACTCTCTAGTATCAATTTTCCAGTTTCTTCATTCACTGTTCTTCCTGTTACAAAAATTCTCTTACATATTTGATGTATCAATCCAACTCAGAATGCTATCCTTTAAATCTTATCACATTCTAATTTTTAACCTCTGTTTATCCTTATCCGCCATTACCCATCGTAGAAAGTTTCCATCCCATTGCAGATTTTTCTTTGCATACAGTTTAGCTCCAGCGTCGCAGCTATTGCAAAAATCAAACCACCAACTATTTGAATTTTGCTTCCTCTGATTGGTCCACGAGATGCCACATAGGAAATTCAAACGGTCAAAGGAACATTCAACTGAGTTCACATGTTGGTGAGACACAAGAAGTGTCTCCCTGATGCTCAAAGGCTTCATATCGATATCGGCGTAAGTTCCAATAGTCGGAAAGACAATATAGCGAATGCCACAAGTCATACCGAAACCACCGACATCCATTTCATTCCTACCGGCAAGAGTTTCCTCATCGGCAAGACTCATACCGATGCTCACAAGTCACAATGACCTCTACCTTGCCATCGACAAGACTACTGCAATTCGCCAAGACTTCATACTGAAGTCTTCAAGTTATGCTGACGTGAGTATTCCATTCGGTGAGACAATCATCTTTCACCAAGACCTCTCACCGAGCCTTCATGTGTTACTCCGAAGTCACACAGCCATCGGCGAGACCATCGCAGTTCACCAAGACTTCATAGCAAAGTCTTCAAGTCATACCGAAGACCTTTTACTATCGGCGAGACTCTCCAAGTTGCCAAGACTTCATACCAAAGTCTTTTTGTCACCGCGAAGACTCCAAGTGTATCCCCGTCGGCGAGACCTTCATCAATCGCTGAGAGTTCTTCCTGAGACCTTTGTGTTTTTTCGATGACCATATGCTATCAGTGAGACTCTCTTCAGTCGCTAAGACTTCATACTGAAGTCTTGTGTTACACCGATGACTCCTGTCGGTATCCACTAGACACCCAATAGCAACCTCGGTCGGTGAAACATTTCATATCGGTAAGACTCATACCGACAATAAACCTTTTTCCCAAGTCTCCCCGATAACTACGAGTGAATAACCATTGGTGAGAGAAACAATAGTTGGCAAGAGATCTTACCAAGTCTACATGTCAGAGCGATAGGTCATTCGGAAAGACTATAACAAAGTCACAACGACCAGGACATTTCAAAAGGATTCAGAACAGCTAGTCGGCCAGACATCAATAATGTCACAACGACTTTTCCCTTCAGGAGTTACATGCCAAAAAGAATTGAGGCACCTATTCCAACAATCTCCCACTTGACGAAGATCTTACTGACACCTCCAGAGCATAATAAAACTACTGAAATTCATGGGCCAAGAGGCTCATCGAACTGGCACACCACCTATACTTGTTTATGCTCACAGGCTTCGTCAATGCATCTGCAACATTCTCCAGAGTATCCACTTTCTCCAAAGATACCTTCCCATCCTCCACCATATCTCGTACAAAGTGATATTGTACATCTATCTGTTTCATCCTGGCATGGAAAGTAGGATTTTTCGCCAAACATATAACACTCTGACTATCACAGTAAATAGTAATTTTTCCTGCATCAAGACCAATGTTAGAACATAAATGTTTTAACCAGATTGCTTCTTTATAGGCATGTGTAGTTGCCATCTATTCTGCCTCTGTAGTGGACAAAGCCACTATAGCCTGCCACTTTCTCATCCAACTCACTGCACCACCATTCATCATGAAAATCCACATAACCTTGAATACTGAGAGTCCTCTGTGATTCAACCAAGTTCCCATGGTAACACAAAGCATAGTCTGAAGTGCCCTTCAGATATCTAACCACTCTCTTTACAGCATCCCAATGTGTCCTTCCAGGATTAGCCATAAACCGACTAAGTACTCCCACTGCTTGGGAAATGTTTGGCCTTGTACAGACCATTGCATACATAAGGCTGCCAACCGCACTAGCATACGACACACTGGTCATGTCCTCCATCTCAGTAGGAGATTTTGGATAGTCTTCAATAGATAGCTTCGTTCCCTGCAAAACTAGAACAACTAGCTGCTTGCAATAAGTCATACAAAATCTCTCTAGAACAATCATGATGTACTTACTCTGACTGAGCCAAAGTTTTCTATTTTTCCTGTCCCTGGTTATTTCCATTCCTAGAATATACCTTGCTGCACCAAGATCTTTCATTTCAAACTTTGTAGACAACTGAGACTTAAGATCAGAAATCATTAGCTTACTATTTCCTATGAACAACATGTCATCAACATAGAGAGTAATAATAAGAACTTGATAACTTTCAACTTTATAATACACACAATGATCAGATTTTGATCTTACAAATTCCAATGACAAAACAAATCTATCAAAATTTTGGTACCACATTCTAGGAGACTGTTTTAACCCATACAAAGATTTCTTCAACTTGCAAACTAGTCTTTCTTTACCTTTTTCCACAAAGTGCTCCGGCTGGGACATATAAATTTCTTCTTCAAGCTCACCATGAAGAAAAATTGTCTTCACATCCATCTATTCAATCTCTAAGTCATACGCTGCTGCAAGTGACAAAAGAAATCTAATAGATGTCAGCTTAGCTACAGGAGAAAAGATTTCTCCATAATCAATTCCCTCTACCTGGGAATAACCTTTTGCAACTAGCCTCGCTTTATATTTTTCTACACTGCCATCCAGACCAATTTTCTTTTTAAATACCCATTTGCAGCCCACAACTTTTTTGCCTTTAGGCAATGGCACCAAACTCCAGGTATCATTCTTTTCTAATGATGCCATTTCTTCATTCATGGCTTCCAACCAAGAGTTTGAATCAGACATTTTAAATTCCTTTTTCACAGTCCTAGGTTCATCAGTGCTAGAAATTAAAGCATAGGCACAAATAGACTCTATCAAAGAAAACCCATACCTATCAGGTTGCTTTCTTTCACGATTTGACCTCCTCACAGGCTAAGGATGAGGTGGTTCTTCATCTTCATCAGAACTTTTAGAGATACTTGAGATTTCCTTAGTATCAGGTACATTTTGATTTTTCAATTCCTCTTTATCTAGTGTCAGAGGAATATCTGCTACATCCTTTTCATTTTCTTATTTCTTTTCTGGCTATGGATCCAGTGTAGAAGGCTTCAGCTCACGAAAGATAACACTTCTGTTGTACAAAACCTTCTCAGTCTCAGGATTCCAAAGCTTTTATCCTTTTATGCCAGCACTATAGCCAATAAAAATACACTTTACAGCTTTGTTTTCCAACTTAGATCTTTTTTCAAATGGCACAGATGCATATGCCTCACAGCCAAAGACACGAATATGTCTTAGAGAGGGCTTCTTTCCAGACCATGCTTCCAAAGGAGTCTTCTCAACAAGAGCAGAGTTAGGAGAATGATTTACCAAGTAACATGCCAAGTAACATGCTGGAGAGACTACTTCAGCCTAGAACTTCTCCTCCAAGCCAACACTGCTCAGCATACTTCGTGCTCTTTCCATTACTATCCTGTTGAACCTTTCAGCAACTCCATTTTGCTATGGAGTGTAAGGTGTAATATTATGTCATTTAATCCCATGATCTTTACAGTACCTTTTGAATTCATCTGAACAAAACTCACCGCCATTGTCAATCCTTAAACATTTTATTTTCCTACTAGTCTAATTTTCAACAAGGTTTTTAAATTCCTTAAACCGACTAAACACTTCTGATTTAATTTTTAGAAAATATACAAATGCTCTTCTTGAATAATCATCAATAAATGACACATAGTATCTTGATTTAGATAAAGAAGAAACATTCATTGGACCAAACACATCAGAATGTATATAATCAAGCAAACCAGAATATTTGTGAGGACTGGAATAAAATGAAACACGGTGTTGTTTACTATATATACAATGTTCACAAAACTCAAATTCGAGGTTACAATCTTCAAGCCCCTCAACCAGGTTTTTATTTTTCAAGGTTTTTAAACCTTTCTCACCAATGTGGCCTATCCTATGATGCCAAAGCATTGTCTTTTCTGTTGGAAGTTTAACCTCCATGGAGTTTACACCATCAAGACCGTTTCCCTCTTTTCCTCCATGAGTAGCTTTCTGTGACTTTGCAGAGACACTATTGCATTGAATAGCTTGTGCATCCAACTTATATAAGGTACCAATACGAGCACCCCTTGCTAGCACCATAGAGCCTCTAGTCATCTTGCAGCCATTTCTAGAGAACATGACATGCACTCCAATATCATTCAGCTTACTTATAGAAAGTAAATTACGAGCCAGACTTGGTATATGCATCACATCATTGATTCACTTCACTCTTCCATCAGGGAATTGAATTCTGACTCTTCCACGACCAAAAATTTCCAAAGATGAATCACTTGCCAAATACACCTTTCCACCATCATAGTTTTCATACTTCGTGAACCAATTTCTATGAGATGTCATGCGGAAAGATGCTCTAGAATCAATCAGCCAGACATCATCAGATGCCTGCATAGCCAAGGCTGCAATGAAGGCATCTGCATCACTCTGAGAAGAATCATTGTCAGAAGAGATCTTCTTCTTCTTCTTTTCCTCCTCCTTGCAATCCTTTCGGACATGACCAGGTTTCCCACAATTCCAACACTTCACCTTGGACTTCTTGCCAGGAGACTTTGATCTCCTTTCTGATTTCGATCTGGACTTCTTGTCCTTCTTCTTGCCTTTTTCTTTCAATCTAACTCTAACAGCCAGAGCCTCCTTCACCATCTCAAAATATTTCCTTCTCATCTCTTCTGACAACAAAGAAGCAACAACATCTTCCATCTTGAAAGTGGATGTCGTACTCCCAATAGCCATCACCAAGTGATCCCAAGAATCTGGCAAAGAACACAATAAGAGCATACATCGATCTTCATCTTCAATCTTCACACCAACAGATGTTAACTGTGCAATCAACACGTTGAATGCATTCAAATGATCAGCAACAGATCCTCCCTCCTACATTCTAAAAGAGTACAACTTCTTCCTCAAGAACAATTTGTTCACCAAGGACTTGCCCTAATAAATAGATGCCAGTCTTTTCCACAAAGAAGATGCAGCCTTTTCTTCATGCATGTTCAGAAGAACAGAGTCTGCCAAACAGAGCCTTATCAACCCTTTTGATTTTCTATCTGTCAGGTCCCATTCCTCTTGCTTCATGTCTTGAGGTTTTGTTCCAGACACAACATTCCAAATATCTTGGTCCACTAACAGATCTTCCATTTTGAGTTTCCACAACTCAAAATTGCTACCATTGAATTTCTCTATTTCCATCTTCCTGGATGTGCTCACCATCTTAATCTTAAATTAAATTATCTGACCTCTATCAAACTCCCACTGAAAAAGAATTGACACAAAAAACCCAACCCACTCACAAGGATAACACAACTAGCCAGGCTCTGATACCACTTGTAAGGAAAGCAATGGTGCAGAAGCAACTTTCCTAATGTCAAAACCATAGGGAAGAATGCATACAATACTTTTAATTTCCAAATTACAATCTAATTAAGACACACATGAAAGATTTACAAAAACAGAGAAGATACTCAAAGACAAATGAACACCAGATTTACGTAGGAAACCCTTTCGGGAAAAAACCCACACACCAAGTTGAATCTCTTTGTATTTCAGTAATCAACAAATTACATACAATGCAAAGACACAACTCTCTGGTATCAGTTTTACAGTTTCTTCATTCACTGTTCTTCCTGTTACAGAAATGCTCTCACAAATTTGATGTATCAATGCAACTCAGAATGCTATCCTTTAAATATTATCACATTATAATTTTTAACCTAGATGTTTATCCTTATCCGTCATTACCCATCGTAGAAATTTTCCATCCCATTGTAGATTTTTCTTTGCATACAGTTCAGCTCCAGCGTCGTAGCTATTGCAAAAATCAAACTGCCAACTATTTGAATTTCACTTCCTCCGATTGGTCCATGAGACGCCACATAGGAAATTCAAATGGTCAAAGGAACATTCAACTGAGTTCGCATGTCAGTGAGACACAAGAAGTGTCTCCCCAATGCTCAAAGGCTTCATATCGATATCGGCATAAGTTCCAATAGTCAACAAGATGATATAGCAAATGCCACAAGTCATACCGAAACCACCAACGTCCATTTCATTCCTATCGAAAAGATTTTCCTCATCGGCAAGACTCATACCGATGCTCACAAGTCACAATGACCTCTACCTTGCCATTGGCAAGACTACCGTAGTTTACCAAGACTTCATACCGAAGTCTTCAAGTCATGCCGACGTGAGTATTCCATTCGGTGAGACAATCGTCTTTCGCCAAGACCTCTCACCGAGCCTTCATGTGTTACTCTGAAGTCACACAGCCATCGGCGAGACCATCGCAATTCGCCAAGACTTCATACCGAAGTCTTCAAGTCATACTGAAGACCTTTTACTATCGGCGAGACTATCTAAGTCACCAAGACTTCATACTAAAGTCTTTTTGTCACCGCGAAGACTCCAAGTGTATCCCCGTCAACGAGGCCTTCATCAATCGCTGAGAGTTCTTCCCGAGACCTTTTTGTTTCATCGATGACCATATGCTATCGGTGAGACTCTCTTAGTCGCTAATACTTCATACCGAAGTCTTGTGTTACACTGATGACTCCCGTCGGTATCCGCTAGACACCTGATAGCAACCTCGGTCGGCGAAACATTTCATATCAGTAAGACTCATACCGACAATAAAACTTTTTCCCAAGTATCCCCGATAACTGTGAGTGAATAACCATCAGTGAGAGAAATAACAGTCGGCAAGAGATCTTACCGAGTCTCCATGTCATAGCGATGGTCTATTCGGCAAGACTGCAACAAAGTCACAACGACCATGAAATTGCAAAAGGATTTAGAATAGCTAGTCGGCCAGACATCAATAATGTCACAACGACTTTTCCCTTCAGGAGTTACATGCTAGTAAGAATTGAGGCACCTATTCCAACACAAATAAGGATTGTTGTGCTCATTTTTCTCAAATTGGCTTAGTTCTCTCGATAAACACTAAGGGGCAACAAAGAATCCTCCATTTTTGAATTCCACAAAGAAATAGAATGCTTTCTATGGTGAAATCACTGAGAAATGACTAAAAGGGATAATGGTGTCCAAGCACCCACTAGTGCTCTAGGCAGTAAAGGGTGTTTTGGGCCCAAAATTTTTGCTGGCTACCCACAAGCTCAAGGGGAATTCAAAAATACCCACCATGTTTCTGGTAATGCTCATGTGCATGGTTGTTTCGAAAGCTCGAGGGAAGAAGCTATGCCAAATGATTTTTCCACACTCTCTGTTGGAAAATATTGATGCGACACTGGACAACATCGAAAAAAATTTAATGACCCCTCTACCATTGCACTACTGTAGGGCTCATGGGAATGAATGGTCAGTACCAAAGTCTCCCTTGGTGCACTCACTAGGCCATGCAACTCTCAAAAACCAATGGGGGGAGATTGAAATGTGTATCTACTTTCTTTTGTGTGCGGTTGACATTCTCAAAGATTGGTCAAAGGGTTGGGTGAAGGTGTTTTTAGTGGTGGAAGCTCTCGACGGGGAAAGGTTTTCTTCAAATGAGGAGGATTAGGAGTTGGGCACTGGTGAAGAATGGGTAGCGAATGACACCAATAGGTTGGAGGAATGAGAAAACCATCCTACCCATAGTGCCTATGGTGGTGATTGTCTGGTGATTCTAAATCCGATCATAGCCAAGAAGACTAGCGAGGTTAGCTACAACAATGCATAATCTAGTGTCTGTGGAAGGTCATTTTGGTTAGTGATGGTTTGTAGTCTATATAAGTGTCCAATATCAGTCCATTCAATACTTGGGTCTTTAATGTTTTGTGGAAATGAAGGAATGCAAAAACTCTTTTTGATTAATACAGGGTGCTGCCCCATTTAGCAACTATTTAACTATAAGAAAAAAACATGTGCTTAAAAGGCTCCTTTAGTAGTGTAGGCTTTAACACTAGTTCCTTAATATTTCCTTAATATTTTGCACCTTGCTATAGTTCCTTCGATAGTTCTGAGCATTCCTTAATATCATTTTGGTTATCATGAATTTAAGTGATTTAATAAGTAATAAAATCTCAACCATTGATTTCTGGAAATCTAATGGTTCGAGTGTTATTCTGAAGGTTTTAATTCACAAGTCTAGTGCTTTAGAGATTTACTTCTAGAATGCAGCTACAACCATCCATCGAAAATTCATCGAATGGTCATGGTTATATTGATTTGCACTAACATCTGGCTATAGATATGGAATATCATTCGCACATATTTCCTTTATTACTTTGGTCTGGGGATTCAATTATTTTGTAAGGTTGATAATTCAGCCTTTTTTGGCCTTTACATCCTTAAATCCTTTGTGTAAAACATTCTTAAGATTTTAAGCCCTAGTCTTATGTTCTTCCTAGGCAGTCCTTTCAAAAAAAACTCTATGCACATGCATATTTCTACCACTTAAGTTCTTCTATCGCTCATCGCCAAAATCCTTCAACCCATCAGGTTCATTACCGCGATGAGCAATCAGCCTTGATCTCACCATGTGTTTGCATCTAATAGTTCTAGTGTTTGAGATTTGTTATTTCTAGATTTTGATTGTGTTTTTAGTTTTTTCATCAACATTTCAGATCACACTCAGTGATCCATCCTCATCTCCTTATGCTCTCTATCATCCTGAGGATGGATCACTGAGTGTGATTCGAAACATTAATGAAAAATCTCAAAACACAATCAAAATCTAGATATAGAAAATATTAAGCATTATGGATTGTGGAAATCTCTTAGCATAAAGGTTCTAGTGTTATTTTGGAGGTTTCAATTCGTAAATCTAGTGCTTTAGACATTTACTTTTGGAATGCAACTACAACCATCCATCAAATGGTCATGGTTATATTGATTTGCGCTAACATTTCTCCATTTATTTTTTTTTATGAGTTTGAGATTATGTTTAATTCACCATTTTTTTTTCTTATTCATCTGAAAATAGGTTTAATTCGCTAATGAAAATATTTTTTGGTTTGAAAAAAAGTTTTAATCGCTAACCATTTTTTTTCTATTTTGAAAACAGGTTTAATTCGCCAATGAAAATATTTTATTGGTTTGTGATGGAACTTGTAATTTTTTTTATGTTCCATCTCAAAATATTGCAATATTTTGAATATTGGGTTGGTATTTGAAGGCTTAGGGTTCTTCTTGTCATCACTGTTGAAGGGTTTTTGTGTTAGCTTGGAATCCTTCCTTAAGAAACCCTTAGCTCTAAATGCTTGCAACGTTCTATTTTTTTGTTGACCTCCTGTTTCCCATTGCTAGTCATATTAAAACATCTTATGTCCTTGACGATCGTGGAGTAACTGGTCCCTCATGCCTAGGTTTGAGTTTCTTATTTTTATATAAGGTTGAGTAAAGAGCCTTGTTTTCCTTTACATCCTTTGCATTTTATGACTTAGGAACTTTTGAGCCCCTTTTCTTGCGTCATCCTAGAAGGTCCCTTCATTAGAACAACTTTTGGGCACATTTTCACAAGTTTTCACTTAAGTCCCATCGGCCACCTCTCTTTATTGCTCATCACAGATTCCTTATGGAGTGTATGTTTTGAATTAGTGATAAGAGACGAGTGGTATTTCTTTGGTTTCACTCACTGTGGATAGCTTTAAGAGCTCTTAATATGAAATATCAATGAGCAATATGATGTATCCCATGTGCTTCACGTATCAAGGATGGGTTTTGAATGTTAAGTTCTATATTAGTGATACATGATGCAAGTGTTCAATGTAATTGCAAGGATCTCTCATCGCTAATTGCTTGCAAATTGTATGAGGAGAATTAGCAATAAGTGATGGACCTAGTGCTTTTGTATTTTCTCCTATCACTCATTGTGGATCCATTCCAAAGCTTAAGTTATAAAATAGTGATGAGCGATGGAGTCATCCATTCAGCTTTCTTTCACTAATTTGAATTGATCTTATGAGTGATGTATTTTGTATCATTTATTTTTATGCAGGTGCAAGTGTCTTCATCTTGCTTCATTGTTGCATCTCTCGTCATTGATGCGATCCAAAGTTTGAAGTATGAATCAACGATGCGTGATGGAAGAGTGAACATGATCGAGGATGGGCCATATTTTCTAGGGCTAAGATTTCATTGCATAGATGCTTGCATCACTGATAGAACTGGTGAAGGATGAGATGTATTAGTGATAGGTAATGGCTATTGATTGAAAAGGCAATGTGGCAGTATCCTGAGGACATCATATAAAGCAAAGGAGAAAGTAGCAGGACGACTGGAGAACCGTTGATGTGGTTTTAAGGAAAGATGATCCAATGAGTTGAGGTTTAGCGCGATAATGCTATCATCGCTGATAGAACCCTGGAATTTGGTGTGAGTCCACAATGAGTGATGGAGTGTATAAGGGATTGTTCTTTTCAAATGCTAGTTTTGTGTGCTTCTCTGATATTAATGAAGAATCAAATATTGAGTTGGTGATGCATGTTAATTGTCAGATCACATATGATTAATGAATATTAAGGGAAAACATGACAACATTTGAGGTGGCATCATTGTTTTCTAGGAACAAGTTGCTAAATGCCAAAAAATGATGCTTATGATCACCATGGATGAAGTTTTAAATCCTCAAAGATCGATGGTCTAGATTCAAAGCTAAGTTGCTAAGTTATCAACTTGCTCGTGTGAGGAGTTCTTAAATCATTAATTGCTACATACTCCAAATCATCTATTTAATGTAGATTTCTTGCTAGTCATTTTCACCATTTTCAATCTATAGAGAATGTGAGGTGTGGGTTATTGAAGAAGTGTGCAAATGTTAATTTTCATTGAGTTGAAATTCCTTTTTCTAGGATTGGTTGTGATTGTCAGGGTTTGTGGGTTTTCTTACCTGCAAATTTGATTTAGAGGCTTTTAAGTTACCAATTTCTACTCAATTTAGACTTGCTAGTTTTCACCCTTTGTTTTGCGAGATGGGAAAGTCTGGTGTGCCAATTCAGCCAACTAGGAGGTCTAGTTGGATTAATGTGTTTGAGTGTTATGAGGATATGTTTGTAGCTAAGCAAGAAGTCCCGATGACTTCTGAGGTTTCAAAGAGTAAGAGGAGGGCACGTGGTCCAAAGAAGAAAAAAATTGTCCTGATTACTTACAACTTAAGGAACATGACCATTTCAGAAGAATTGGTCAAGTTTAATGGTAAGGAGCGGACTAAGCCAGTGAAGAAGGCTAGGAAAAGAGACAAGAGTCATAAGGCCTTCCTAGGAAAACATAATTCTCCTATTGTGCTCTCTGATAGTCCTTTGGATGTTGGAGTTGACACTAACTCAGGATATGGCCAGTATATTCTCTCTTTGGTGCCATATGAGAGCTTTGATGAGGGTGTGGTGATGGTTCCTCCAATTTTGTCATGAACAAGGAGTGGTAGAGCATACTCTAATGTTGACAACTCAGAATAGAGTCTTCTCCTTGTTTTTGTTTTTGATGATACCATGGTCTTTGCATGGGAGGCATTCTTTTCAATGTGTTTGTGGTTTTGGTCTTTTAATCTTCCATGTTGATGTGGAATTCCTCCATCTTGTATGATACATAATCTTTTGTTCAACATGGACGTTGTGACAACTAACGGTACCCTATGCATGTTTTTTGTCCTTTTCCTTCCCCTGCTCTCAAATGATTGCATAAAACCACCTAGGGAGTTTATCAAAATTGGTTGAAATTAGGTTTTGAATTGAAATGAAATGTAATCATAACTCAGCCAGATGCTTGTTGCTCTCTTGTTTATAAAGGGGATTTCATGGCTGGAAAAAGAGTTCAAAAAATTTTGAGTCTAAGAAAGGTCTAGGTAAAGGCTATGCTCAAAGAGCAGTAGAATGTAAATAGATAAGGTGATGAATATATTAGAAGCAAGTCTAGGGTATGAGTCATAATGTATGTTGATCTTAAATTTTTTTTACAAAGTAATATTAGTAATGAAAGAAAATACTAGTTCCAAAATATGTGCTCTCTTGTGTATTTTCCTTGCAAATTATGAATGAAATTTTCAATTATAATTTCATTTGTCTTTTGTCATTTGCACTGAATGAATGGGTTTGTTTATGCTTCAATTTAATGATTTGATTTAATGCTAAAATAAGGTCATTGGTTTGTGGGAAAATGATATAGGATTTGGTAAGGAAGCAGTGTTTTAAAATGCAGTGAGTTGGATGCCACAAAGTAGCATGTCAATAGTCCCCTGATTATTGATTATAGTTGTATTATTGATTGATTTCAAAGTATGACTCCATTGTTCCCTTAGACTAGGCACTAGTATTTCCGTTAGCTTAAATCTTGTGATTGACTGAGCTAGTGTTGAACCTGGCTAGATATTTGGAATGAGAATGAATTCATAAAATATTTTAAATTACACCATACTAACCTTCAGTAGTACCATATTCCCTGCAATAGATAGCAATTATGTAAGAGGTATGCCAAGTCATTGATGATATTTGCTTATTTTCACTTCCTAAGGAATACATCTATGTATGGAAATGCTCTTGATCAATTAGGGATATTATGAGCATAAATAGGATTACCCTCTTGGGTTTCACAGATTTTGATGAGAAGAAGTGGGGTCTTAAATGTTCACTTAGGTGTTGGCCAACCTCACCCTTACTAATAATTAAGTTCTGGAAGATTCATAGGTAAAGGATGAGATTAAGTTTGGTTCATAAAAAATAACCAACATAAATGGTGACTCTGCTGGGGAAAGATGTAAATTATTTTGTTAATTCTATCCTAGAATCTCTGGTACAAATTCATTGAAGTCCATTTGGAAAGAGTAAAAATAATGAATGAATGGTTGAGATGTTCAAGAAGTTCCAGATCTACAAATTGATTTTTAGCAGCCCAAATTCAAAAGACTGTGAAGAGACTCTACTAGAAGAACTTAGAGTATTTATTTGCATTGATGAAGATGTCCTTGCTTCAAAGGTTTTCCTCTTGTTGAAGAGGTGGTGACTCCGCTCTACAATTTATGCACATGAAGGGTTGTTGTTTGTTATTGTAACCTAAATATGCTCTATTCAAAGTTGCAGCAACTAGAGGTGTGAAGGTACATGGTTCTCTGCATACTTTCATTTGTTGGATTTGTCATATTAAATGTAATTGTTGTTCCATTTAAAGTATTTGTCTAAGTATTCCCAAATTTTCTAGTATGGATGGTTACAATGAATTTGTATATCCTAGGGATTTCTATCCACTTGCATTATCATATGTTTCAAGCTCAGTTTACCACCATATTAGCAATTATCCTAGTGATTCTTCATATTGTTATGGTTATGATTATGCACAATTAGGTAAACCCATATTTGAGTACATTTGTGGATTACCAAATGGAAATAACCATGCCATTAGAAGCCTAATATAGATTGCTAAGAAGCCTCATAAGTTTGATAGTCCTCAAACATTTGACACCTCAAAGTGCATGAACCCAAGTGTGAACAAGCCTAGGCTAAGCCATAAATGGAAAGTTGTGTTTGAGAGGAAAATTGAAGAGTTGAACAAAAGGCACCTAATGTCTCTACAAGCCCAGTTAAGAGATAATCATACTAGATCTACTAGCCAAATTGTTGCACCTTTTGTCAATTATTTTGATCCATTGTATAGCCAATTAGACTTGTCATGGGTTGATTACAAGGTTAAAAGTATGCCAACTTGAGTCTATAAGAAGATGCCTAGATTTAATGGATACAATGTGTGTGAAGGAGATGCACATGTCCAAAGTTTTTCTAGCTTCATGGAGAAACATTCATTTGGAGATCAGGATATGTGGATGAGATTTTTTGTCAGATCTCTTGAAGCTAGAGCTAGGGATTGGTACTTAAGTTTTCCTGAGAAGTCCTTTTCCTGCTGGGATAAACTAGTGAATGCTTATAGAAAAGAATTTTCAACAGAACCTTCTGACCTTATCACAAGGTTAAAGTAGATTAAAAAAAAATGAAGAGTCAAACATTGCTTTCAGTCATAGATTTGTTGTTGCTCTTGCACTAATCCCTAAAAAATTTAGACCCAATACCTCAAATTGCATTCATATGTATTTTGAAGCTTTTGAGGAGGGATCTAGTGCACTTTTAAAGGATTTTAGAATATTGAGTATGCAGATGGATTACACATGTTTAGATAATATGGAGAAAATGAGGAATGAATATGTGCAAAGTCTGCTATTTTCAATTGTGGGTAAACATACTGATGAAATTAGCAGCTGTGTGAATACAGTTGATCAGATATCTTTAGTTTTAAATATAGACAACTGCATACTTGAGAAGGAAGAATTTAAGAATGATGCAATGTCTACCATTGATGTTCATGACAACAAAATTTTTTGTGTCTATCCTCAAGAGGATGTAAATTACCAACTCAATGATGACACCCAGTCCAATGTTGAAATGAAGAAAGATGTAGATTGTTGTTATGACAACCCAAAAGTAAGCAAGAATGAACAAATGGACAACCAGTTCTTTGTGATGGACTGTGATCGTGCTTTGACAGGGTTCTTAGCAATTCAATCTCCTGTGATTTGGGAAATCCTATTTATAATCATTCCATTGAGTTTTCATATTTTGATGATGGTGATATCGACATGGTATATCCTAATTTACAATTTGGTAATGAATGTAGTTCTAGTGGAGGTCAAGGAGAGGAAGTGGTTGAAAGAATGGATCAGAACAATGGTTTATTAAGTAGTGAACAAATTTCAAATCTGTTGACCATTGAATATTAGAAATGTACACATGTGAATAACCCTCAGTTGTTGTGTGCTTCCCATATTGATTTTGACAATGATGATAATCTTCACTATGCGAGATATGATGCATGTGTATCTGATTTTCCTTCTAGTTATGAACCAGTTGGTCAACATGTTGATAATGTGGATAAGGACAAGAAACCATTTGATTGTAATGATGTATTGTATGATGAGTATAAAAGTGTGCATACTAATGCAAGTTCAGAAACTTGTTTTGATGAGTTAGAAACAACAGATAACCATGAGGTTTTCATATCCAATGAGCCAAGTCTTGAGAATTTTAATGCAGATTTGGATAAGTATCTGTTTCCTGACATAGATGATCCTAGTCATGAGTTTTTTCATATGGATGTGGATGTTGATTTCAAAGATAAATTAGATTATCTTTTTGAACCAGAATTGCTCTCTTTTGAACAAGCTTGGGATGCTAAAGATGTTGGTATGTTATATTCAAAGGATAAAAAAGTGAGAAAGGATGAGGATAAGTTAGAGAATCTTGAGGATTCTCTATACTAGCATGATGGGGCACAGTTACAGTGTGTTCCAATGTATGAGTGCATCTCTTTGCATACACTTGGAGATAGTTTGCATGATGTGCATAATATTTTGAATAGTTCTTATAACTATTTCACCTTTGACATACAAACTGATAATTAGAGTAAGCTTGATAGTACCATCCATGTGGAAAAATATGAGTGCTACTTTTTTCAATTGGATGAAGTTTTCATAAAGTGTGGCAATGTGCAAAACATTGAAGAATGTTGTTTTCATCTTGAGAATGATTTATATGATAAATATAATAAGTTTTTTCCACATGAAAATCGGTATTTTAAGAGTATGCCTAATTTTCAAATGCTTGGTAAGTCTGAATATGTTGATAATATTGTATATGATTGCTTATTGGGAGATTCTAGCATGTTTAATCAGGTAGATGGCAGTGATGTGACCTATGTAATTTGGTTGTCATGTGACAATGAAGCCAAATAGAGAGCAAGTTTCCACCTGTACAAAGGTAGCTTGGCACTTGTGTTTGTAGAGATGCAATTTATCATGTTGTTGTGGTGTGATAAAGGCAAGCATGGGTTGGGGGAGATCAACTCTTTTAACAAATTGATGTTTGATAGGGGTAAGAATTAGCTTCCCTTTTCCATTTGGTGGCCTGGGACTTCCAAATGAGGTTAAAAAGTTGAAAGTATAGACTTTGTTTCCCAATGGTTCTAGCGCTTGGTCTACTCTCCCCGAATATTTTGAATTCTTGCTTTGTTCACTGAGGAACATACGTCCCTAGAAAGAGCCATTGATGGAACCTACAAAAAAATTTATGTTCCATCTCAAAATCTTGCAATATTTTGAATATTAGGTTGGTATCTAAAGGCTTAGGGTTCTTCTTGTCATCACTGTTGAAGGATTTTTGTGCTAGCTTGGAATCCTTCCTTAAGAAACCCTTAGCTCTAAACACTTGCAACATTCTATTTTTTTGTTGATCTCCTATTTCCCATTGCTAGTCATATTAAAACATCTTATGTCCTTGATGATCGTGGGGTAATTGGTCCCTCATGCCTAGGTCTGAGTTTCTTATTTTTATATAAGGTTGAGTAAAGAGCCTTTTTGGCCTTTACATCCTTTGCATTTTATGACTTAGGAACTTTTGAGCCCCTTTTTCTCACATCATCCTAGAAGGTCCCCTTCATCAGAATAACTTGTGAGCACATGGTCACAAGTTTTCACTTAACTCTCGTCAGCCACCTCTCTTTATCACTCATCGTAGATTGGTTCTGGAGTGTATCTTTTGATTCAATGATAAGCGATGAGCAGTAAATCTTTGGTTTTTCTCATTGCAGATAGCTTTGAGAGCTCTTAATATGAAATAGTGATGAGTGATATGATGTATCTCTCGTGCTTCGCGTATCGAGGATGGGTTTTGAATGTTAAGTTCTATATTAGCGATACATGATGTAAGTGTTCAATGTAATCGCAGGGATCTCTCATCGCTAATTGCTTGCAAATTGTATGAGGAGAATAAGCGATAAGCGATGGCCCTATTGCTTTTGCATTTTCTCCTATCGCTCATCATGGATCCATTCCAAAGCTTAAGTTACAAAATAGCGATGAGCAATGGAGTCATCCATTCAGCTTTCTTTCACTAATTTGAATTGATCTTATGAGCGATGTCTTTTGCATCATTGATTTTTATGCAGGTGCACATGTCTTCATCTTGCTTCATCACTATATCTCCCATCGCTAATGCAATCCAAAGTTTGAAGTATGAATCAACGATGCATGATGAAAGAGTGAACGCGATTGAGGATGGGCCATATTTTCAAGGGCTGAGATTTCATTGCATAGATGCTTGCATTGTTGGTAGAACTAGTGAAGGATGATATGTATTAGCGATAGGTAACAACTATTGATTGAAAAGGAAACATGGTAGTATCCTGAGGACATCATATAAAGCAAAGAAGAAAGTAGTGGGATGAGTGGAGAATTGTTGATGTGGTTTTAAAGAAATATGATCCAACAAGCCAAGGTTCATCACGACAATACTCTCATCGTTGATTGAACCTTGGAGTTTGGTGCGGGTCCACGATGAGCGATGGAGTGTAAAGGGACTATTCTTTTCAAACATTGGTTTTGTGTACTTCGCTGATATTAGTGAAGAAGCACAGATTGAGTTGGCGATGCATGTTAATTGTTAGATTGCATATTATTAATGAAGATTAAGGAAAAACATGGCAACATTTGAGGTGGCATCACTGTTTTCTAGGAACAAGTTGTTAAAGGCCAAAAAATGATGCTCATGATCCCCATGGATGAATTTTTAAATCCTCAAAGATTAACGACCCAGATTCAAAGCCGAGTTGCTAAGTTATCAACCCGCTAGCATGAGGAGTTCTTAAATCATTAATTGTTGCATGCTTCAAATCATCTATTTAATGCAAATTCTTTGTTGTTCGTTTTCACCATTTTCAGTCTATAGGGAATGTGAGGTATGAGTTATTGAAGAAGTGTGCGAGTGTTAATTTTCCTTGAGATGAAAAGTGAACGTTCTTGTGTTGGGTGAGTTAATATTCAATTGGGCTCTCTGTCATTCATGCTCTAGTTAGCCTAGGAATTCCTTTTTCTGGGGCTGGTTGTGATTGTCAGGGTTTGTGGGTGTTCTTCCCTTCAAATTTGATTCAGAGGATTTTAAGTTGTCAATTTTTGCTCAATTTAGACTTGCTAGTTTTCACCCTTTGTTCTATGAAATGGGAAAGTCTGGTGTGCCAATTTAGCCAGCTAGGAGCTCTAGTTGACTTAATGTTTTTGAGTGTTATGAGGATATGTCTATAGCTAAGCAAGAAATCCTGACAAATTTTGAGGTTTCAAAGGGTAAGAGGAGGGCCCATGGTCATAAGAAGAAAACAATTGTCTAGAGTACTTACAACTTAAGGAACATGACCATTTCAGAAGAATTGGTTAAGTTTAAGGGAAAGGATTTGGCTAAGCTAGAAAAGAAGGCAAGGAAAAGAGACAAGAGTCATAAGGCCTGCCTGGGAAAACATAATTCTCCCATTATGCTCTTTGATATTCCTTCGGATGTTGGAGGTTACATTGACTCAGGATATGGCTAGTATCTTCTCTCTCTAGTGCCATATGAAAGCTTTGATGAGGATGTGGTGATGATTCCTCCAATTTTGTTATGAACAAGGAGTGGTCAAGCAAACTCTAATGATGATGACTCAGAATAGAGTCTTCTCCTTGTTTTTATTTTTGATGATACAATGGTCTTTGCATGGGAGGCATTATTTTCAACATGTCCATGGTTTTGGTCTTTTGCACTTCTATGCTAATGTGGAAGTCCTCCAGCTGGTATGATACAATTTTTTTTGTTTGACGTGGATGTTGCAGCAACAACTAACGACACCCTATGCATGAGTTTTGTCTTTTGTCTTCCCCTACCCTCAAATGATTGCATAAAACCATCTAGGGAGTTTATCAAAATTGGTTGAAATTAGGTTTTGAAATGAAATAAAATGTAATTGTAACTCAGTCGGATGCTTGTTGCTCCCCTGTTTATAAAGGGGAATTCATGGATGGAATAGAGAGTTCAGAAAATTTTGAGTCTAAGAAAGGCCTAGGTAAAGGCTATGCCCAGAGAGTAGTAGAATGTAAATAGATAAGGTGATGAATATATCAAAAGAAATTCTAGGGTATGAGTCATAATGTATGTTGATCTTAAAATGGTTTTACAAAGTAATATTAGTAATGAAAGAAAATACTAGTTCTAAAATATGTGCTCTCTTGTGTATTTTACTTTGAATGAAATTGTTAATTATAATTTCATTTTTCTTCTGTCATTTGCACTGAATGAATGGGTTTGTTTATGCTTCAATCCAATGAGTTGTCTTAATGCTAAAATAAGTTCATTGGTTTTTGGGAAAAGGATATAAGATTTGGTAAGGAAGCAGTGTTTTAAAACGCAGTGAGTTGGATGCCACAAAGTAGCATGCCAATAGTCCCCTGATTACTAATTATAGTTGTATTACTGATTGATTGCAAAGTATGACTCCATTTTTCCTGTAGACTAGGCACTGGTCTTTCCATTAGCTTATCTTGTGATTGACTGAGCTAGTGTTGAACCTGGCCAAAGATTTGGAATGGGAATGAATTCATAAAATATTTTAAACTACACCATACAAACCTTCAGTAGTACCATATTCCATACAATAGATAGCAATTTTGTAAGAGGTCTACCAAGCCTTTGATGATATTTTCTTATTTGTGCTTCCTAAGGAATACATTTGTGTATGGAAATCCTCTTGATAAAGTAGGGATATTATGAGTAGAAATAGGATTACCCTCCTGGGCTTCACAAAGCCCAAAGAGAAGAAGTGGGGTCTTTAATGCTTCACTTAGGTGTTGGCCAATCCTCACCCTTACTAATAATTGAGTTATGACATATTCATAGGTAAGGCATGAGATTAAGTTTGGTTCATTAAAAATAACCAAAAGTTTGAAAAGAAATTTAATCACGAATGAAAATATTTTAGTGGTTTAAAAAAAGTTGCAATTCACTAGGATTTTCCATAGACTTCTAACAATTAGAAAGATTCGTCAATTGAGATTTTTTTTTCCTGAAAAACAAAAAAAATCGCCAATAAAATTAATATTGTTATTAGGAAGTATACAATATTCGCTATGATTTTACACCTTCATTGAGGGGGGGTTTCTTAAACTTATCCCTGAAACTAAGCATACTAGAAAACAACATCAAAAAAATTCAAAGTATTAACACATGAATTATAAATAGCATGCATATATTATAAGAAACCATGTAGAAGGAAACTAATAGAAGAGTATTAAGAATAGTTAGAATATAGAATATAAGAAGCAAGAACCATAAGGAAGATGGATAAAAATATAGAGCATCCTAGCATGCTCTATACTAGGAGTCAAAAGAAAAGGGTGAATCTTAGATTATTCTATACAAGGAACCATAAAAAGTGTATCAAATCTAGCTGTGTAAGGACCAATACTAAAATTGATGTTAGGAAATTATGATCAAATATAAGGAAAAGAATATGCACCTCCTTAAATTTTATTGCTAAAATAGGATATATAATCAGTTGTAATGAGAGTAGAAGAGGAAAGAGAGGTGTACCAATGAGTCAAGAATATATGGAGTATGGAATTAGTAAGAAACATATGAATGTAAATGAGAGGAAACTAGAGTGTGGAAAATGCTTTCCTAATGAAAATAAATCAAGAGAGGGTGGAAAAAATTTGTTTCAAATATTTTAACTTTTATAGTTTCATTTAAGAATTCACATTCAATTAGTTATTTCAGATTTAAAGTAGAAAAATTCAAGACACAAAATTTACGTGGGAAAACCCTTTCAAGAGAAAAACCCACACACCAAAGTACAGATCAATTAAATTTTAGTAAAAATTTATTATAATACAACTCTTAGAGTCTATGCTCTTGCAGGTGTTGATTCACTATGATACAAGATTCTAGAGTGCATCAGGCAGCATAATAGTATATAGATATTACAATACTCTCATACAGATAAATGCACTAAGACATCAATATATATTCTTCTCATACATGGGTGTCCAATATTGCCATGTGTCAATTCCACAGTCTCTACATGCATGTAAATTGAAATTACCAACATGCAGGAGTCCCAAGTGACCCAATAATTAGCAACCACCACAACATGCAGCTACATGCAACTGCATGCAACAACATGCAAGCACATACAAGGCTTGCAACAAAAAAATAAAGTACCCTCACATGCTAGGCGTTCCATAGAGAAAATTAAGTCAACTGCCAAATTAGAACACAACCTTGAATCCTTGTCACTCCTAGTGACGACTCGATTTCCATTTAGCAGCATTCCCTTTTGAACTTTAGTCAACAAGTCAAACACATCCCTTATGGCATCATGGCACTCCTCCTTGAACTTTTCATAATGCTCAAATGAGCACCTAGGTGACAAGTTTCACCTTCCTTTTCTTCCTCTTTTTCAAAGAGAGAAACGTGCTCACAAGTGGCCCCCACCAAAGGCTTACTTCCAAATTAGACTACCACATGTCAACATGGCACAGATTTTAGATGCTTTAATGTTTTCTTCTTCCCAAATGAGCACCCATGTGACAAGTGTCACATTCTCATCCTTTGCACCTTGCATGTAGGATGTCAACTCTCCGCTAGGTCCTACAAAGTGACTTAACAATTTGAAAACATATATTTTTTACATTTAATAAATAAAATCAGCAACTTAGGGGCATATAATTAATTAATCATTGGAATCATCATACCCTATGTACAATGGAAATTTTATTTTAGAAATTTGGGTTAATATATTGTAGGAGATATCAAAATATTTTGCATCACCATCAAAGAAACCAAAAGAGGAAACACAAAATTCATAAGACATCACAAAAAAGATTAAAATATAAGTATAACATAAAGTAGTAACAAGTAGTAGAAAATGATAAGAGAATCATAGCATAAAAAAAATTGGGCCCATATAAAAAAGACACTAGCATTTGATTCCTTTCAAATAATTCCTAAATAATCAGTACTAGAAGAAGAGAAAACACAATGAATTTGAGAGAAATTATAAATATAGAGAATTTTACAACATGGTGTCCTTACTATATCTATACACTTACAAGAGTATAATGGGACCTTTAGGTTGAACAAACATACAATCAGTCACAAAGATAACTAATATAAATAAAAAAATTACAAAAAAATTTCACCATTCAACAAATCATGAAGTGGGGGTGAATAGAGGATATAGAGAAGGAATGTCGTTTAAAATAATTTAAAGAGTATTAAGGGTAGTAGAGGGATAACCAATATTCTTAGATGTAAGAAAAATAGGGATATTAGTGGGTATAGTAAAAAATTGTAGCAACAAAATCCTCAAGATCAAGAGTAGTCAGGATGAATATACAAGAAAGAGGGGTCCATATCAATGACTAAGTCAAAGAAAGTCTCACTAGAAAGGTATAGAAGGGGGACTTAGGCATTGAAAGAAGAATTAAATATAGAAGTAGAAATGGTAGTGACAAAATCCTGAAGAATATTAGTATATATAATGCTTGGAAAAACCATAGAAAAATGAGCTGACAGTTATCTTTTACTTTAGAGAATTATGAAACAACATTTTGTAACATTTCCACACACTTGTGTTTCCTTTTCAAATAACAACATTATGATAGGACATCCCTCATGTGTAAAATACATGATAACACTAGAAGATACGGGAATCACCAAAATCTTAGCCTACTAGGATGCCATGAGCTCTAAGTCGACATGGATGGGATACACTAGAAGGGTAATGGTGTAAAGGGAATAATAATGTAATATTTCAACTTAAATAAGATGAGGATGAACAATATTCAATGAAGGTTTAAGCATAAGCCTCAACAATTTTCTCAAGGTTTGTTCTCCAATCTCTTAAACATGAGATAGGAAATGCTAACTTGAGAATGTAGTGAACATCATTACATTAATCCAACCTTAACTAATCCTTTACTTGAAACCTATTTCTTAAACACATATAGAAAATTAGTTACAGAAAAACAAAAATCCTATTTATTAATAACCAAAAACAATACAATGCCAATAGTGGCATGGTGTGATGGTTAAGTTGGTGTGTTGTTGTTCTTGCCATCAAGATTCAAACCTGAATGTGGTGTAATTGTTGAGCATTTATGTTGGGGATGAGATCCCCCATTTGTGACCTCACGGATTCATAGCTCCGATCAAAAGTGTTTACCCCTCTTTAAATAAATAAATAAAAACAAAAACCAAAAGAAACCATAAACAATACAATAAACAAGAAATATATATTCTAAAAAGACTCGATAATATGCCAAAATCATAAGCCCATACATTCATTCTACCAATGAGATAACTATAAGAAAAAGAACTTGTAAAACTCCCACAACAATTCAATTCTAATAATTCCACAATTTAGTTCTCACTAATGCCACAATTTAATTCCATGTAAACACTCATTCAACGTCATATGAAATACAAATATAATTAATTTGAAGGTTCACCAACAAGAATGTAAGTTGTGTAGTAAAACATATGGATGGTAATTGTTCGATGTGACCATTCAAATGTGTACAAGCGACTATTTGACAAAAAAAACGTTGAAAGGGAAATTTCTGGAAGTATGTGAAATGCATGCCAACATCTTGACAAAATTTCACATGGAGATTTAGAGTAAATGAAGAAGCATGCTGGAGGCGCTTGAACTAGTTGACAAAATGACCCAAGGAAACCTGTTGCAGTTGTGGAAATAAGCTACCAAACAACCAAACATTGATGAATGTTTCAAGGAAATCTATTGTAAGTGTGATGCCTAACCTAGCTGGTCATAGCAGCAACAAGGCGCCAAAGCATGAACTATAGAAAACACCAGGTTGGTGTCCCAAAAAGGAAGATATGAAAGAATAGACTGGCATCCCATTTCACCATGCTGAAGAACCCAAATGCCCAGTCAAACCATGATGTAAGCTAAGATGGTAGGAAATCTTTGACAAAATATGAAGAATTTAAAGCCACAAAAGACATTCCAGGTGCTTAAAATTTACTTATTGGGCATTAGAACTTATACCAGAAAGGTAAGTGAACTGTTTGCTCGAATGTGAAATTGAGGAAGCATGTAGCATAATGTGACTTGTTTAATGATATCAGGGAAAAATGCTACACGCATGCAGCATAAAATGGCTAGATTCAATGTCCTATGGCCCCACTGTTCCTATAGCAGAAGAGGACTAGAATGTCCTAAGGAATTTATTTTAAGATCTGCAGACTTATAGATCAAATGTCAAATAGAATTTTATTGGAATAGTGAAGTAAAACATGGGCAGTGAACTATTTAATGGAATGCTAACTAGAAATTTAATATAGCAATGAAGGTTAATACAGTGGCAACTTATTAGTTTCATAGAATATTACACTGTGAAATAGGCTTGTTGTTCACAGAAATGATTATTGAAGCTTTTTTCAATCAATAATAAACAAGATCTAAAAAGTAGGGTTCATCATCTTCAAATAATTTACATTGTTCAATTTGTTAAGGAGTTATTTGTGGAGCTAGTTGTCCTTATGGAAATTATTTGAAAGGAAAACGAAATCTTAAATCTAAAAGACAGTGAAATGAATATATTAATAACAATTTGTACAGATAAAATTTGAAGGAAAGAAATTACAGACAAATATAAAAATGAAGAAAAAAAGTAGTGAAGTCACACGATATTTTTATGAATATGCAATTGCTGCTTATTTTCAGCTCATTTTTTTTCCCACAACCCATTTTCAATTCCTAAACAGTAGTTGTTCCAATAAAATAGAAAAATATTTCAAAAATATCATTTTTCATGATTAAAAATTTGCATAGGAACACTCCTGCTGCAAAAATTAAAATAGAATACACACGTAAGCAAAAAACTACCTATGAGCATTGAAGTAATTGTGAATTAAGAATACTCTTTGAAATCCATATTTTAAATTAGTGTCACTTATACTAAACAATTAATCAAAAAATTAAAGTTGATGTAAATTTACGAGTTGTGATATTTTTCATGTAGATTTAAGTTGTATATTTTTCCTAAAAGAATTGTTTTTATGTTTTTCAATATTTTAAAAAAATTATATACATTATATTTTATTCAGTACTATTTCATATTGCATAATTTTCATTGGAAATAAAAAACTTTTCACAATTTCTTTCAAATAAATCATCAACTCCAATGTCTACTGAATAGATGGTTTTTGATATTTTTTATCAAATACCTTTTTTATTATTAAATTTTGAATAAGTACTAACAAAATAAATTATATTTTATTTTTTATAACATATTTTTATCAGCATATATTTGAAATAGAATTTATTTTTTATTAAAGCAAGTACATTTATATAGAAGATAATGTACTTTTTTGAGAATTTTTTAGTGATATTTTTCTTAGTGTCTTGAATAGAGGTCATTATTTTTCATAATGGATCTTCATTTATATAATATTAAAAATACATAATACATGTTATAATTTTTAAAATCCAACATTCGCGGCTACACACTTACATAATGATGTTTCCTATTATCTTCATTTGATTTTTTAAAAGGTGAAACTAAATTGTTTTTTAGTTAGAATTTTGATAGGTATGGAGGAGAGTTCATTAGAGATTCGATTTAAGATTGGTGATTTTTATCCAAAAATATTTGATCCAACCCCCTTTAATCAAATCCACTTGGATAGAAATCCTCTAGGCTTAACTCAAGCATTTTTTTTAAAAGTGTCATTTTAAATAAAATTCAAATGCTCCACAAGTGAGACACACTATTATGGAATCACCTTACATTTGTGTGTTCTCATTCCCTCAATAGAACAAAAAATAGACACCTATTTCATTCAAGAGGTGCTTCTACCCTACAAAATTATAGTTTCTTCTAAAAGACGCTTTTAGTTTTTTAACACTAGCATATATATAAATGGCTTAAATCTAAATATTTTAAGGCCTACACAACTACTTATCTTTTAATTATTTTAAATGATATCATCTCTCAAAGTTCCTTCAATCTCTTCTTATTGATATTTAACATTTGCATGTCTAGTGGGGGGAAGGGAAAGGGTATGACTATCTAGGAGAATTCCTTAGTTAATATTTTTCATACTTGGTACATTCTAACCTCAACTCAACCTATTAAAATTTTAGGTGTATCAAAATCCCATGTGATTGTGTAAAGTATTGTGTTTAGCAAGTGATCGTAAAGCATACAAGGAGAAAATTATATTAAGTGTGGTCTAATATGGAGAAGGAATTGATTTGATAAAGATTTTGTTATGCCTTACACTCACGTCCCATTTTGTTTTGAAAAAATGGGGACCCCCTTTTTTCGTTTTGCAATTTGCAATTTTCCTTTCATCTTTCTTTTCTCCCCCTCTTTTCTCTTTTCCTTTCCTTCTTTTCCTATTCCCTTCTTTCTTTTGCTCCTTTTGTTTTCTTCCTTTTAAGTACTTTGTCAGGCCTTGGGGAGTTAGGCTTCTCCATATCAAAATTCCTATAACATCAGGCCCAATCCTCAACCCCTGCTTCAACACTCAGTATATTTTCTTTTTCATCCTTTCAAACATTCGGCATTGGGCATTCCTCATACTAGATGTTTGGTGCAAGGGCACCAAGTTCAATTTTGCAAATTTGGTCAAATAAGGTCATTTGATAGAGTTTAGGGTGTTTTGAGTCTTTTGAGTCCAATAAGGTCATAATAGATCACTTTCTTATGTAATAAGTCATTTTGAGTTGTTTCTAGGTTAGGTTGTCAAGTTTAGTGTTATTCTTGCAAAAGTTGCAAAATCTTGCAAATGTTGTCAATGTAAAAGTGTAAAAATGTAAAATAGGAAGCCCAACAGTTATTTAGTTTTGAAAGGGCAGTTGTAACCATTGGTTGGTGTTAGAAACATTTAAATATGATGGAAAAACCTCGAGGCAAGGTTGGAGACTTTGTATGTGAAGAGAAAACAACAAGAAACCCCTGTTTTCATTGATAATTTTGTGAATTTTTTGGAAATTTGCTGCTCCCAAGACCTGTACGGTTTTGTATAGAGGTAGATTGATCAAACATGAATTGAATTATATAGACACATTTGTTAACCACATTTTGGCTTTGATTTGACTAGTTTTTATCAAGTTTGAAGGAATTTATTGGCAACTTACTATAGGTGGGTCTATAACTCAAAAATTAGGGTTTTGAATGTGTAAAATGGGTATTTAGGTCATTCCACTTGGTGAATCTTGTAAATACTTGGTGGAATGGAATAAGTAGATATAGGATGTTGTTTCATGTGGTTTCTGAGAGCATTAGGTTTGGTCATATTGAAGACGAGAATGAAAACATTGCAAGGTAAATGTGTGGCTTGAGATTTCAAATCCAAGAAGGATTGAGTTTGGCTACACTTAGGACAGTTGAAGAATGTTTTCAATTGGCTGATAGGGTAGAAGAGAAAATAGAAATAAGGAATGAAATACAAGGAAGAGGCAGAGGAAAAACTGGTAGAGGAAGAGGTAGAGGAAGAGGTACAAGGCATACTTATGAAGACCAAGAAGATAAAAGCAAAAACAAAGACCAAGTTGCTTATCAAAGAGGTGGTTTTAGAGGCTTCAGATGAAGATTTGGTGGAGGTAGAAGTTCAAGTTAATTTTCAAGAAGGTGTTACCATTGCAATTATTTTGGGCATCAAGAATGAAAGTGTCCAGATAAACAAGTTTCTACCTCAAGTGGTGATGATAAAAGAGTTCAGTTGGTGCAAGAGGAATATTGTGAGAGTGCTAATTCTCCTAATTAGCTTGCTGCTCCAAAAGTTGGGAATCTTTAATGGTGAGAAGAACACTACTTAAGGAATCCAAGGAGAAGGAGATGATAAAGATTTTGCATCCATTGCAAAATTTAAAGATGCTAGGATAGTCAATTTGAAGAATGATTTAGTATTGGAAGGAAAAGGTGATGAGATGGTGACAAAACTTGATAAAGAGAAGGTCAAGGATGAATTGATTATGGACATGCAAAATTGCTTAGAAAAGCATGATAAGATCATGATAGGGACAGTTCTTTGTCCTTTTGTTTCAAAAGAGGTTAAAGGGATATCAATTTATGTCAGGGCAGAGATGTATAGACCTGATAATTACATAGAGGTATTAGAGAGAAAGAAACTAAAAGAATAAATAAGTGAAAAAGGTAAGGTGATTCAAGGTGTTTGGAAAAGACATATAGGTGAATTCAAGTGTGCAACAAGAGTAAAGCAGAGAGCAGTACAAAAAAAGATGGTAAAGGAATGTTTGCATATATGAAGATAGATTTGACATTAGTTACAAATGAAAAGATAGTTAGACAACATCTAGCAAGTGGAGGATAGTATTTTCAAAGAAAGAGCCAATCAAAGGGAAGAGATAATGCATGGTTGTAGTACCTAACTCACTGGGAGGGGTCACCAGATGAAGATGCATATTGGAAAGAATTAAATGATAAGATGCATCATGTTTTTGATGTCCTACAGTCCTCAAGGGACTTGAGTTTCTTTTAGGTTGGGTGTATGGTGTAGGGGCACCAAGTTCAGTTTTGCAAATTTGGTCAAATAAGTTCATATAATAGAGTTTAGGGTGTTTTGAGTCTTTTGATTCCAATAAGGTCATAATAGACCACTTTATTATGTAATAATTCATTTTGAGTTGGTTCTAGGTCAGGTTGTCAAGTTTGGTATTATTCTTGCAAATGTTGTCATTGTAAAAGTGCAAAAATGCAAAATAGGAAGCTCAACGGTAATTTAGTTTTGAAAGGGAAGTTGCAACCATTGGTTGATGTTAGAAACATTTAAATATGATGGAAAAAACTCAAGGAAAGGTTGGATACTTTGTATGTGAAGATTAAACAATAAAATTCCCTGTTTTCACTATAATTTTTGTGTGTTTCATTACAATCTGGTACTCTAGGTTGTTGTATGGGTCTGTATTGAAGGAAATTTCTCAAATATGTTGTCAATTGGATAGATACATGTGATAAGATAATTTTGGCTCTTTTTTTATTTGGTTTCATCAAGTATTAAGAATTTTATAAGCAATCTTCTAGGAACAAGCTGAAAACTTAGAATTTAAGGGTTTGTAAGGGTAAAATGGAAAAATAAGCCATTCCACCAAGTGAAATTTGTAAAATATTAGTGGAATGGAATAAATAGGAGTAGGTTGATGTTCTTTGTGGGTTTTAAGAGCAGGGGAGGTGGTTTGTTGGATTTTGGTTGCTGTCCTAGTTAGAAATTCATGAGTTTTGGCTTTAATTTGATGGCTAGATGCTAGGGTTTGTATAAAGGTCTTTGGAATTGGTTGTGTAATGATGAATTAAGCATGTGCATAAAATATTTGAAGTGTTTGAAATTTTTTTTTGTAGGGTAGAGGCTTGGAGAGTGAAGTTTCAATAAGCCCTCATTGTTTCAAGCATGGAAATGGCTTAAACAAGGGTTTGGTGACTTGGTGAGTTTGTGGATGATTTCCCTAATAAAATTTATTGATTTTTTGTTTTTGTAACCTATTTAGAACATTGGAACAAGAATTTAGGATTGAGAAGATGTTTGGAGGGCACTTGCTTTGAAAAACTAGCCTAATTTGGCCTTGGGGCAACGTAGCAGCAGTGATTTGAAGGTGATGGTCCAAAGTGACCTTATGTACTTTTGAAATATTTTTTGTAAAAAGATAGTGGGCATCTGAAAAGATAAATGATTTGTGGGTTTGTAAAGTATTTTTCAAGATATGTTCAAGAAACTAGGTCTATAGACCTACAAGGGAAATTAAGAGGTGTGGGAAATCACCCTAGTTAGGGTTTTGAGATTGAAGGATTGTTAAAAACAGTTGGAATTGTGATTGATGGATGATTTCCTCCCTACTTTGCATCAATGTTCAACCCACAAGGCCCAATGGTGGTGATGTCTTTTTTCCTAGAGTTTTATGCATGTCAAATTACCTGCTCGAAATTTAATGCACTGAAATATTTTTAAGGTGTCATTTATTCAACAATTAATGAACCATTAATAGAAGGTATTGTTAATTTTGAAGCTCATCTTTTCACATTTACCTAAATTAATATTTGTGCTTGAGCTCTGCAACTATTTATTCTCTATGAACCTTTGCAACTATTTCTTCTTAAGAGTGTTGATTGGTTGAAGGAGTGCATTCACAATGTGTGTGTGTTTGGGTTCGAGTTCTTGTGTTTGTTTTTCATGCTTTCTCGTTGTTGGTGTGTTTGTGTTTGTGGTTCTCTCTATGTGTGTTCTCGTCATCCTACACATAAATGGGTAGATTTGAAACATCCTATTGAATTTTTAAGCAACTTAATGGGTATGTGAAGGATCATGATAGGCCAAAAAGTGGCGATATGATGGGTATGTGTAGGGTATGTGGCTAACGGATTTTTTCTTGCCCAAAATTGATGAAGTGAAAAGGGTTTTTAAAGGAGATTCTCAACTTTCCACCAATATAAATTATGATTTACTTTGAATTTAATTAGTAATTATTATTCATTTTCTATTTGAATTACAACTAAACTCTTAATTTATAGGCTAATTGAAAAGCATCTATAGCTTTCAGAAAGTATCACATTTTTTGAATCTGAAACATGCATCACATTCTATGCTTTGCATACTATAGGATTAAAAAAAAATGAATTTTGAATGAAGTTTTGACCAAGTTAAGGTGGTCAGACATATGAGTTTTTATATTTTCTAAAAGTTGTAATAAAAAATTCATAATTAATTATTTACTTGGAAAAAAATTACAAAAAAATATGCATCACATTGGGACATGAGTTCTCTACTTATATATAAAATCTTATAAAAAAATATTATCATTTTATTGTGGTTAGGGTGGTCAAATAGACACCTACTTATTTTTTCCCTGAAATTAAGTACTATTGCATTGAAATTTCAAATTTTCACCAAATAGATTTTTTTTTTTTAAATAAACCTAGTAGTTTAGAAACTACATTGAATTTTCTACAGTTTCTATTCTTACATATTTTTGAAATAATATAGATAACTTATTCAAATTTTTATGTCAAGTTGCCTAACTCTGATTTTTTTGTATTTTTTGCCACTTAAGGGCTTGTTTTTTCCATGATGATCCTGCACATACCCTAATCGATTTGGTCTACTTGGGTATGGTCATGTCGGTATCACTTTTATTTTCTTTCATTTGTTTCACTTTGGAATTGATATAGTCTTGAGCTTTCTCATTTTTTTCTTTCTTCTTTTTTGTTTTGCATTTTTCTTTTTTGTTTCTTCGCCCTACTAGATCGATTATTTCTTTGACACATCAATCGAGGAGGTTTATGACATCATGATCAAGTGTTGATCCTTGGACTTATTGAGGTTTTCTTTTTCCTTGGTGTTTTTTTATCAATGTTTTAGATTTCAAGTGTCAGACAATTATCTTACTCGTTAAGTTGGTAGTATAATAAGAGAAATGATTAACCTCTAACACCTAATCCCTAATCTATTACCATTTGGAATTGTAAGTCTTGATTAATAAACATTCAAACCTTGGGTTTTAGCTATAAGCCCTATCAACAAATGAATAAACCAATGACTGAAAACTCTGACTTCCAAAATCCAATTCTAAAGACTTAGAAAAAATATTTCAAACCTCCTTTTGGGTGTCGGCCATCAGACATACCACTTACAAAATTTCTTATTGAGGTAGAAAGGTAAGTGTTATTCCTAATCCCCAACCTCTAATATCCCATATGAGCACTTAGAGAAAGCTCCTTTATTGAGAAACTATTTTGGGTGTTGCTAATTGGGTAATTTTTTTACATACTATCTTATAGAGGTAGAAGGCATGCTAAAAGTCCAACCTCTGACACCTAAAACCTTAAGAAAAACCACTTTTTCCTTAATTAAATGAATAGATTTGATAATAGGCCTTTTGAAAAATCTTTTTTTGAATGTTCAAACGAAGTATATAATAGCAGTGTTTCAGATGTTGAGCAAGTTGTGAGTTTCATCTACCCAATACCAAAGTCTTAAACAAGTGTTAAACAACACCCTTGGTCCTCAACCCCTGATCAATAGCTTTCAAAAAAATTGGGTGTTGCGGGTTGGACATACCTCCTAATCCCATTAAAATACTATGAATAAGAGGTAAGGGTTAGACCCAACTCTCTACTCCTAAGCACATTGCAACCAAGCCTTCAAACCTTGCTAGTTAATGTTTTGAACTAAAATTGGTATTGCTATAGAAAAAGAGGTGTGAGGTAGAGCCAATCTCTGACCTCTGAAAGACCAAAACTTGGATTGAAATTTCCTTGTGACATTTGAGATATTTGATAAGAAGTAGGAGGGATCCCCAACCCTTGATTCTCGAAGGATCGAAAGTAGGAAAATTGAACTCTTAAGTGGGAACACTCTAATCCTTTGGTATGAGGTAGAAGGGAGGCCCAAGGTCTGATTCCTAAAATCTTGTTTGATCTTTAGACCTTATTTTAAATAAGTTATCATTTTGCAAAGTGGGATGTATATGAATTAATATAACTCGGTATGCTATCTTATGATGTAAGTAAATGGTAACATATGGTGTTTGAACATGCAGGAGATATGCCAATAAAGGATCTAGCTAAGATGAAGTACTAATACAAAGGCCACTATCCACCATCCAAGATGTTCTCCCCATACATAAAGATTGGAGATACTAACCTCAATCATGTGGACATGGAAGAATTAAAACAAAGAATTAGCAATGAAGAAACAAGAACATGTGCTACAATAGAACTGCCAAATTTAGGATTAGTATAAGCTGCTACTTTTCCTAAAACCATTCAATCTCCAGAGTTGGTCCTTACATGTGCTCACTACTACAACCATAGATCTAGAAAGGTGGTGGGGTCATCAAGAGAAGTTGTCCTCAATGTAACTCCTAACATGATTGAGAAAATCTTCAGAATTCTTGCTCAACTCCAATATGAGGAAGTCGATATGAAGGTCATACAATACGTTGGTGATCACGAAGAAAACAATGTGAATTACATTAATAATAATATGTTGGTCACTCCTAGTAAATTGTCTCTCAAGATGGCTAAGGTGCAACATCAGAGTTAGTTCAAGGAAGATATCAAGGACTTGATTTTCCTATTGAGTAGAGTGTTTGGATATCAGTATGCTAGGGATTTATATCCATGGATGGTGAAATTCATATTAACCAAAAATGATGCTACAAAGAAAAATATTGACTGGGCAACCCTTATAAGTGACACTATTCATGAACAATTGAGCACGATTCTTCAAATATTGAAATTCCACATGACCTCATACTTGGTCTATTTGTTAGCTTCTCAAACTTCCTTCTTGGGACTTGATAAAGAGGGTTCATTCAAGCTTAGAGAGGTTACCATCTATTAACACTATCCTCAACTAAAACTAGAGGATAGCTATACACATTTCTATGTTGTCAATGCCAACTTTTTTATGTTGTGATTAGAGGACTAGAGGGGGATTTCTCCAAAAGTATCTCCAATGAAGAAATGGGAGTGTTGAAGAGCTAGGAGAACTGGTACGTCCAGTTCAAGACTTTCACATACATCAAAGTGATAGGCTTCGACAAGATATCATACAAGCTTCCAAGATACCCCTCGAATAAGATGATCTTGTTAGCATTATGAAAATAAGTGAATGAAATCCACCAGCTCATTGCTCGAAAACATAAGTCTCAATCTAGCTTCCTCATTCAAATAGGGGTATATTCTTGTACAAATATGTAGAATGCAAAGAGTGTTTTTGTGGAGCTCTCAAAGTATATTTTGGTGCTATATTATAATGCTCAACATTAGTTCAACCCAATTGGTAGGATTGAGAAGGTGATATGTTCATTCTTTATTCATGAGCCTAAGCTTGAAGATCATTGGGCCAATTATGAATAAGAATTTGAGGTGAAAATGGAAGAATACTATTAGTTGATAGTAAATATGATGAAATCTTGCACAAAGGCTCATGTCTCAAAAGAATCAAAGGAATATGGGAAGGTTTTGGATCCTATCTACCGCCAATAGTAAGTGTATAATCAGCCAATCTTCAATGAAGATTGTTATGTGGATGAAGTTTATGATATAAAGACAAGGGCACAAGGTGTCATATCCCACCCCCTCTAATGGTTGTGACATCCTTTTCCAATGACAAAGCTTCCAAAACCTACAAAGGTAGCTGAAAAGGCCAAGACTAGAGAAGGATCATTCGCTACTGTTGCTACCCCTACCAAGGAAACCACAAAGAAGTCACCTCCCAAGGTGGTGGGAAAGAAAAGAAAAAAATGATCCAATAACTATTTGAGACAGTGAGGAAAAACATGAGGGAGAGACTTTGGTAAGGAGGAAAAGAACTAGATAAGCTATCAAGGAAAGAGTTGTCCAAAGGGAAGCTCAAAAAACCTACTCCTCCACCCCTCCATTACCACAACACAAACCTCCATCTCCCTCACCTAAAACACCTCCACCTCCTCCTCCTCTTCCTAAGGATGATCCACCTATAGAAGAAGAAATAGTACTTGAAGAGGGAGAGGAACAAAAAGAACCTCCTAGGGAAGAAGAAGTGCCAACTGAGGTTCATACTGAAGAAGTTCATCCTGATGATATTCATATTAAGGAGGTTCATATTGAAGAATCCCATGTTCAGGTATGTGCAAGGTCATCATGGAAAAAACAGGCCCTTAAGTGGCAAAAAATTCCAAAACATCAGAGTTAGGCAACTTGACGTAAAAATTTGAATAAGTTATCTATATTATTTTAAAAATATGTTAGAATAGAATTTGTACCAAATTGAATGTATTTTCTAAACTACTAGGTTTTTTTTTAAAAAAAAAAAACTCTATTTGGTGAAAATTTGAAATTTTAATGCAGTAGTACTTAAATTTTAGGGAAAAACAAGAAATAGGTGTCTGTCTGGCCACCCTAACCACAATAAAATGATAATTATTTTTGATAAGATTTTAGACATAAGTAGAGGACTCATGTTCTGATGTGATGCATATTTTTTTGTAATTTTTTTTCCAGTAAATAATTAATTATGATTTTTTTATTGCAACTTTTAAAAAATATAAAAAATCGTATGTCTGACCACCTTAACTTGGTCAAAGCTTCATGAAATTCATTTTTTTTAATCCTATAGTATGCAAAGCATAGAATGTGATGCATGTTTCTGATTCAAAAATGTGATACCATTTGAAAGCTATAGATGTTTTTCAATTAGCCTATCAATCAAGACTTTAGTCATAATTGAAATAAAAAATGAATAATATTTATTAAATTCAAAGTAAAGCATAATTTATATTGGTGGAAAGCTAGGATTCTCCTTTGAAAACCCTTTTCGTTTCATCAATTTTGGGTAAAAAAAAGTTGTCAACCACATACCCTACACATACCCATCATATCGCCACTTTTTGGCCCATCGTGATCCTGCACATACCCGTTCAAGAGATACTTGCTAGAGAAAATGTACCAAAGGATCACATTGGAAGGAAGTGGATTAGAAAAAAGAGACTCATGAGGAACAACCTCATGAAGAAGAAGAAATTCATGAAGAGAAGGCCCAAGAAGAAGAAGAGGTTAGAGTTGAAATTGAGCAATGGGAAGCTGAACAAGAAGATGATGCAAAAGGCTCCCACAACACAAAAATCATCTCTTCTCCCCATAGAGAAACATTTTTTGTCATGCCCATATCTAAAGATGGAAGAAGATGTATGTGGAAAGTAGCTTAGATAAAAGCCTGAGCATTTTTTTGGAAGCTTTCTAGTATTCGGTTCGTAGAAGGAAGAGAGCCCAAAGAATATCAACCATCACAATAGATGAAAAAGGGAACAAAACAAAAGATATAGTTGTCCCATTGGTTGAAAAATTAGAATCTGAAATAAGGCTAGAGGACTACCAGTTTAGGAAAGTTAATTCAAGAGTCCAGATCAGGGAGGGAGAGAAACAGTCTCTCCAAATTTTTATTTCTACAATTTTGGAAAGAATACAAAAGGACAAAAATACCAAGGAGGAGTTGAAAGATCAGGTAGCTTAGCTCACAACATGTATAAATAATTTAATTGGACCAATTGATATTGCATCTCCTGAGTCTCCATTGCAAGCTTCCCTAAAAGGTGAGATTAAACATTTTGAACCAAACGGATGGATCCCTACAATGTATGAATAGAAAGTTGATTTTTCGACTTTAGCAACTGAAGTGCTAAAGGAACTAATAAATTATTATCACTCAATTAGTGATGAAGACAATGCATCTCAACAAATCGAGCTAACCATTGATGAATAACTATTGGTGTGGGAGGATTACGTCCTTGTTTTGAATTTATTTAGAATAATAAACCCCAGTTTCATGGTAGATATGGATTAATTTAAAGTCATTGGAAACCATTCTTAAATTTTTGATTGACTCTAGATCACTAATGTCACCATTTGGATTTGGTTTTGAAACATTCCAACCATATACCAAAAGACAAAATGGTTCAATTTTTGGATAAGAAGGTAGGAGGTTTTTGTCTAAATTCAAATTTTATTGATTTATTTGATCAAATTTTAGGTGAACCTTGTGAGTTTTTTAAACCTAAATCATAAAGCTAAGCTTCAAGGACTACTACAGCAGAAAACTATATGTATGTTAATATGTTAGAGAGTAGTGATTGTTAATATGCAAATGAAATATAATTTCCTTAAATTGAAATATTCAAGCATATAGATTTAAAACATATTGACAATGCAAATGAATTTTCTCAATTTTGAAATGTTCAAGCAATCAAATTTAAAACATAAAGCGATGCAAATGAATTTTTTCCATTTTCAAATATTCAAGCAATCAAGGTCTTCAAATGTATTTTTTTTGTTTTATTTCAATTTAGGGTTTCAAAAGGTAGTTTTTTTTGTTTGGTTATGATTTAAGGTTGCTTTTAATGCTGGATTTCAATTTAAGGTTGATTTTAAGGTTTCATTTCAACATCTGAGGGTTTAATTTCATTTTTTTTGTTTGATTTCTACAAATCACATTTTCTTTTATTATAAGTAAATAAAAATGCAAAAAACTCAATACAAATTGAAAAAATATAGACAAAAACCTAAATTTATATCTAAAAAATCAAAAAAATGTGAAAACTACAAAAAGAGGGGGTCAGACACTTACCTGGAGGTCATTGTTTGTTGAGCTTCAATCGAGATCCCATGCGTATGTGAAAATGATGGTAGTTTCATTTTTTTTCAAATAAATACCACTACCAAATGGGATCTCATTTTGTAAAAAGCAGGATCTCTTGTTTCCTGAAGGTCGGCTCGGAACACCATTACTAAATAGGATCCTAATTTTTAAAAAATGGGATCTCATTTAGATTTTTGGCTAGGGAACTTGAACCTAAGTGGGATCTCGTTTATTAAAAAATGGGCTCCCATTTTGTTGAACCCAATTTAAGGTTTTTGCTAAGGAAAAAACTTCCACATTTTGTGGACTTATTTCTTGCATTTACCCAATATAAGGACATAAAATTGACACTTAGTACAAGGGGAAACCCTAACATATTTCTTCTAACATACTAATGATTTGGACCTTAGTAAATTAGGTGCAGTCTAATAGTACAAATTAAAAAAGGAATAATTTTCATCTCTATGTTTCCCTCCAAATCTAGTGGGTTTATGTCACTAGGTGATCTATAGTCTAGCTAAAGTACTTAAAACTAATTACACCAATCACAATTATGATTTTTTCATTATTCATGAAGATGATTAAGAGCATTTTTAGATTTAACTATTTAATATTGTTGCACATTAATATTTTGGATCATACTCCATGATCCATAATCATGATGAGGATTAAACAATGGATCACAATTTATGATCCAAAAAATTAATGCAAAATAAACTTAGTTAAATACTGTCAATTAAATGTATTAGATAAATGTCAAAATTTAATTTTTGTATACTTTAAAATTATTATCTAGATATTATTATAGAATAAAATATTTTCAAGTGTTTTAGCCCCAAAGTATGATTAAAAAACTAAGCATACTAGAAAACAACATCAAGGATTGTCAAAGTATTAGCATATATGAATTATAAATTTAACATGTATATCTTATAAGAAACCATGTATAAGGAAACTAATAGAAGAGTTTTAAGAATAGTTAGAATTTAGAATATAAGAAGCAAGAACACATAAGGAGATGGATAAAATATAGAGAATCCTAGCATGCTCTATACTAGGAGTCAAAACAAAAGGGTGAACTTAGATTATTCTATACTGTAAGAACCATAAAAATTATATCAAATCTAGTTGTGTAAGGACCATTACTAAAATTGATGTTAGGAAAGTATGATCAAATGTAAGGAAAATAATAAGGACCTCCTTAAATTTGATTTCCAAAATAGGATATATACAATCAGTTGTAATGAATAGAAGAGGAAAGAGATGTGTACCAACGAGTCAAGAATATATGATAGTAAGAAACATATGAATGTAAATGAGAGGAAAGAAAAGTGCGTAAAATTCTTTCCTAATGCAAATAAATCAAGAGAGGTTGGCAAAAAGAAATTTCAAATACTTTAACTTTTATAGTTTCATTCAAGAATGCTCACTCAATTAGTTATTTCAGATTTAAAGCATATAACCACAAGAGATATAATTTACACGTGGGAAAACCCTTTTGGAGAAAAACCCACAAACCAAAGCACAAATCAATTGTATTCCAATGAAAAGCTATTAGAATACAACTCTTAGAGTCTATGCTCTTGCAGGTGTTGATTCACTGTGATACGAGATTCTAGAGTGAATCTGTATACAAATATTACAATACTCTCCTATAAACAAATACACTAAGGTGTGAATATATATTCTTCTCATAAATGTGTGTCTAATATTGCCATGTGAATTCCATAGTCTCTACATGCATGCAAACTGAAACTGACAACATGCATGAGTCTCAAGTGATCCGATTAGCAACCACTACAAAATGCATCTACAAGCAACCACATGCAAACACATGCAAGGTTTACAACTCCAAAAATCAAGGAACCTCACATGTTATGTGTTCCATAGAGAAAATCAAGTCAACTACCAAATTAGAACTCAACCTTGACTCCTTGTCACTCTTAGTGACAACTCAGTCTCTATTTAGCAACATTCCCTTCTGAGATTTAGTCAACAAGTTAAACACATGTCATATAGCATTATGGTGGTCCTCCTTGAGCTTTTCACAATGTTCAATGCTCAAATGAGTGTCTAGGTGACAAGTGTCACCTTCCTTTGCTTTCACTTTTTTGAAGAGAGAAACATGCTCACAAGTAGGACCCACTAAAGGCTTCCAAATTAGACTACCACATGTCAACATGACACACTTTTTAGAGAATTTAATGTTTTCTTCATCCCAAATGAGTTCCCATGTGACAAGTGTCACATTATTGTCCTTTGCACTTTACATGTAGGGTGCCAACTCTCCGCCAAGCCCCACAATTTGACTTAACAATTTGGAAACATATATTTTTGCATTTAATAAATAAAACCAACAACTTAGGGGCATATAATTAGTTAATTAATCATGGGAATCACTAATCTTGAGACACCTTAATCCCAATAATAAATAAGAGAACATGCCCTTAAAAGGATCAAAATAAAAAATCATCTTTTCTGCACAGAAAGAGGTCACAAAAATCATAAGATGTCACAAAAAGATTAAAAGTAGAAGTATAACATAAAGAAGTAGTAAAAAGTAGTAGAAAATGATAAGAGAAACATAGTATAAAAAAATTGGGTCCATATGAAAAAGGAACTAGCACTTGATTCCTTCGGAATAATTCCCAAATAATCAAATATAGAAGGAAAAACACAATGAATTTAAGAGATTATAAATATAGATAATTTTACAACACGGTGTCCTTCCTATATCCATACACTCACAAGAGTAGAATGAGCCCTTTAGGATGAACAAACATACAATCGGTCACAATGATAACTAATATAAATAAAAAGTTCATAATGTTTTTTCACCATTCAACAAATCATGAAGTGGGGGTGAATAGAGGATATAGAAAAGGAATTTCATTTAAAATAATCTTAGAGAGTATTAAGGGTTGTAGAGGGATAACCAATATTCTTAGATGTAATAAAATAGGGATATTAGTGGGTATAGTAAAAATTGTAGCAACAAAATCCTCAAGATCAAGAGTAGTCAAGATGAATATACAAGAAAGATGGGGATATCAATGACTATGTCAAATAAAGTCTCAATAGAAAGGTATAGAAGGGACATAGGTATTGAAAGAAGAATTAAAATATAGAAATAAAAATGGTAGTGAAAAAATCATGAAGAATATTAGTACATATAATGCTTGAAAAAATTATGAGAAAAATAAGCTAACAATTATGTTTTACATTATAGGATTATGAAACAACATTTTGTAACACTTTCACACACTTGTGTTTCGTTTTCAAATAACAACATTATGATAGGACATCTCTAATGTGTAAACAACATGATAACACTAGAAGATAAGAGATAGACCAAAATATTAGCCTATTAGGATGGCATGAGCTCCAAGTCAACATGAATATGAGACACTTGAAGGGCAATGGTGTAAAGGGAATAATAATGTAACATTTCAACTTATGTAAGATGAGGATAAAAAATGTTCAATGAATATTTAAGCATAAGTCTCACCAATTTTCTCAAGGTTTGTTCTCCAATATCTTAAATATGAAATAGAAAATACTAACTTGAGAATGTAGCGAACATCATTCGATTAATCCAGCCCTAACTAATCCTTAACTTGAAACCCATTTCTTAAACACATAAATAGAATTAGTTAAAGAAAAATAAAATTCCTATTTATTAATAACCATAAACGATACAATATCAATAGTGACATGGTGTGATGGTTAATTTGGTGTCTTGTTGTTCTTGCCATCAAGATTCAAACCCTATTGGACTATAATTGTTGAATGTTTATGTTGGGGACAAGGTCCCCCATTTATGACCTCAACGATTCATCGCTTCAATAAAAAATGTTTACCCCTCTTTAAAAAAATAAAACAAAAACTAAATGAAAAGCACAAACAATACAATAAAGAAAAAATAGATATTCTAAAAAGACTCAAATAATATACCAAAATCATAAGCCATGCATTCATTCAACCAATGAGATAACTAATAAGAAAGAGAACATATAAAGCTCCCACAACAATTCAATTCTAAGAAATATAAATATAATTTTGAAGGTCCACTAAAAAGAATGGAAGTTGTATAGTAAAACATATGGATGGTAATTATTCGATGTGACCATTCAAATGTGTGCGAGCGACTGCTAACAAAAACATTGAAAGAGCAATTTCTGGAAATATGTGAAATGCATTCCAACATCTTGACAAAATGTCACATGGAGATTTAGAGTAAATAAAGAAGCATGCTGGAGGCACTTTAACTAGTTGACAAAATTACCCAAGGAAACCTGTTGCAATTGTGGAAGTAATCTATCAAACAACAAAACATTCATGAATGTTTCAAGGAAATTTATTGTAAATGTGATGCCTAGCCTAGCTGGTCATAGCAACAACAAGGCGCCAAAGCATGAACTATAGAAAATACCAGGTTGGTGTCCCAAAAAGGAAGACATGAAAGAATAGACTGGCATCCCATTTCACAATGCTGGAGAACCCAAATGCCCAGTTAAACCAGGATGTGTATGCTAAGATGGTATGAAATCTTTGACAAAACAAGAAGAATTTGAAGCCACAAAAGATATTTGAGGTGCTTAAAAATTTACCAAAATGAATTTATTGGGCATTAGAACTCATACCAGAAAGGTAAGTGAACTGTTTGCTTGAATGTGAAATTGAGGAAGCATGTAGCATAATGTGACTTGTTTAATGATATGATTCAGGGAAAAATGCTACACACATGCAGCATAAAATGGCTAGATTCAAAATAGTACTTATGGCCCCAGTGTTCCTGAATCCTAGCAGAAGAAGATAAAATGTCCTAAGAAAATTTTGTTAAGATCTGCAATCTTATAGATCAAATGCCAAATAAAATCTTATTGGAATAGTTAAGTAAAACATGGGCAGTGAACTATTTAATGGAATGCTAACTAGAAATTTAATATAACAATGAATGGTTAATACAGTGGCAAGTTATTAATTTCATAGAATATTACACTGTGAAATAGGCTTGTTGTTCACAGAAATGATTATTGAAGCTTTTTTCAATCAATAATAATCAAGATTTAAAAAGTAGGGTTCATCTTCTTCAAATAATCTGTATTAAATTTATTTTAAAGGAAGGATTTTATGGGGTTGTTTAGTTTATTTTGGTTAGCAGTCATTGTTCAATTTTTTAAAGAGTTATTTGTGGAACTAGTAATCAGGATGAAAATTATTTGAAAAGAAAACAAAATTTTAAACCTAGAAGACATTGCAATGAATAGTATTAATAACAATTTGTAGAGGTAAAATTTGAAGGAAAAAATTAGAGGCAAATATTAAAGAGGAAAAAAATATTGTGGAGTCATATGATATTTTTGTCAATATGCAATTGCTGCTTATTTTTCCACTAAAATAGAGAAATAATTTGAATTATCATTTTTTCATAATTGAAAATTTGCACAGGAACCCTCCAGCTGCACAAATTTAAATGGAAAACACACTTAAGCAAAAAATTACCTATGAACATTGAACTAAGTGTGATTTAAGAATATTTTTCAAAATCAACATTTTTAATTAGTGTCACTTATACTAAACAAATAATCACAAAATTAAAGTTGACATAAATTTATGAGTTGTGACATTTTTCATGTAGATTCAAGTTATATTATTTTTCTAAAACATTTTTTTTTATTAAGAGGGCTAAATGCGTTTGACCCAATACTATAAACTAATGAGGTCACAAAAGGGGGACCTCATCCCCTATATAAATTCTCAACAATTACACCTTGTGAGGTCACAAAAGGGGGACTTCATCCCTTACATAAATTCTCAACAATTACACCCCAATGAGGTTTGAACCTTGATGACAAGAATAACAAAACAACTTAATTATATCATCAACTTCAACATCTACTACATAAACACTTTTTGATAATTTTTTATTAAATATTTTATTTATTACTAAATTTTGAATAAGTACTAATAAAAAAAATTACAGTTGATTTTTTATAACATATTTTTCTTAACTTGAATTGAAACAAAATCTCTTTTTTAATTAAAAAAATTACATCTATATGGAAGAGAGTGTACTTTTAAAAGATTTTTTTACAATGATATTTTTCTTAGTGTCTTGAATAGAGAGGTCATTATTTTTCATAGTGGACTTGCATTTATATAATATTAAAAATACACAATACATATTATATTTTTTAAAATCCAACATTAGCGGCTACACAATTACAAAACAACGTTTCCTATTATCTTCATTTGATTTCTTAAAAGGTGAAACTCAATTAAATTTTAGTTAGTATTTTGATAGGTATGGAGGAGACTTTGTTAGAGATTCGATTTAAGATTGGTGATTTTTATCCAAGAGGATTTGATCCAACCCCCTTTAATCAAATCCACTTGGATAGAAAACCTCTAGGCTTAGCTCATGCATTGTTAAAAAAGTATGATTTTAAATAAAATTTAAGTGTTCCACAAGTGAGGCACACTATTATGGAATCACCTTAAATGTTTGGGTTATCCTTCCCTCAATAGAACAAAAAATAGACACCTATTGCATTCAAGAGGTGCTTCTACCCTACAAAATTATAAAATTTCTTCTAAAAGACACTTCCAAATTTTCAACACTATTATATATATAAATGGCTTGAATATAAATCTTTTAAGGCCTACACAACTACTTATCTTTTAATTATTTTAAATCATATCATCTCTCAAAGTTTCTTCAATCTCTTCTTATTGATATTTGAACATTTGCATGTCTAGTGGGGGAAAGGAAAGGGTATGGCTACCTAGGAGAATTCCTTAGTCGATCTTTTTCATAGTTGGTACATTCTAACCTCAACTCAACCTATAAAAATTTTAGATTTATTGGAAGCTCATGTGATTGTGTAAAGAATTGTGTGTAGCAGTGATCATAAAGTATACAATGAGAAACTTATATTAAGTTTGGTCTGATATGGAGAAGAAGGGATTGATTTGATAAGGATTTGAGAGTTATATATACATATTTAGTAAGGAATGAGGACTTAGGGAACCATTGAAAGGATTATGGAAAGATACAAAAGATTAAAAAAAAATAAAAATGGAATAATATACCCAAGAGAAAAGAGATCCAACCATGGATAATGTGAGGAGGATGAAACCATTATACTTCTATAAATCCTTCAATATGAGGGCTTAAATATTCTATCACAAGTGTTACATGAAAAACTATTACCTAAAATTCACAAAAGTATAGCAAGAATGTCTTTCTCTATTCTTTAAAAATAACTTAATAGGGATTTCACATCTCTAAATCTATTTTATTGTTGGAAGGGTTTTAGAATGGATTTAGGGTTAGATTAATATCTAAGGTTGAAATATTAAGATTTTGCAATAAGCCTCAACACATACATTGGATGTTAGCATGTGTCCTAGATACCTTTGTTTTCACACAAAAGTGTTCTTTTCTATTTTTGACTTAAAGCTTGTAGGATAAGTCTTGGGTGTGAAAAAAGGCTTATTTAAGTAGAAAATTGACCCATTATTCAAGGAAATGCTTAGGAAGTGGAAAACATTCCCTAGAACATTTAAAAGGAAATTGACACTAAAATTATATAAAAAATGTTCCAAAGTAAGAAATTTTTGACACTACAATCATTTCTTCTAACCTTCCTGTTGATGGTCAAAATGACACATCAAACATTAAGCATAATATTTCTATCCTATTTCTCCTGAAAAACATAACTAATAATAAATCACCTATGTTCCAAGGTCTCGCTAGTTGGTTCACAAACGTACTGTATCACCCAATGGTCAACATGACTATAATGTTCAATGGGCCTTTGTTGGTTAAAAGGTAACAAACTGATTATTTTTAAATGTTCCAAAAATATATTTTCACAAAATAGAAAAAGATAGATCACATATTTTAGAATAGAAAAATGGGAATAAATATCATTCTCATATTTGAGCATGCAATTATGTAATAAGCTTCTTAAAAATTCAATACCAATGAATGAAACAACTCATAAGAATTTATGCAATCATATTCATCCACAGTGCAAATTTAATAAGCGTGCTTGCAATTTTTGTTTTACCAAAATTAATTAAAGATATATTTAATCAACTCATCATATATTCAGCAAATCAACAAATAAAAGAGAAATACCATTCACAAATAACACAATCGATAGTTTTAAGTTTGGCATCTTATATTGACTTTCATCAAATAAGTGGCATTTACGTCCAACAAAAATTACTAGTGTATGAAAACCATTGTCTTTCATGTATCCACTAAACTTAAGAAATTGATGTAAAAACTAACTACCTAAAGTTCTTAAAAATATCTAACTTAAGGTTGTAAATTTGATTTCAATCTATCGCCCATTTATAATGATGCCCAATTTTCAACTTATACAAAAATACAACATAAAAATCTTGCTCAAAATCCTAATCCTTAAAAATAGGGCATTCAAACTCTAGATCCACAATTGTAGGAGGTATTCCAACTCAACTACAGTCTTCAAGCGATCAAAATTGCATGGATAGGAAGTGGTGTTCCTTTTATTGCTAGCTAGAGATGACTTGAGTTCACTGTTGCACTGTCCTATTTCATAGGAACTACTCCAGATGTTACACTTTGACTTCAAAACTAGTCAAAATAGCATGTTTGTACTCCAAAATTTGAGCTATATCTTTATGACACTTTATTTATGCTTATATCTCTCATAATTGGCCCATCTAACCCTTCCATTTTGAACTTTTCCTTTTCATATACATTACTGGCTACTTTTGTGATGTCTTTCAAATTGCTAACATCACCTATTGCATAATGGGTATCAAACTTAATACCTGCAAATCTATTGAGCAAAACACCTTCACCATGTATGTCTACCATTGTCTTCCATCTATTATTTTGGGCACCCTTAATGTTTTGTAGCTTTAGTAGCTTAACATTTTGTGGTAAATCCTAAGTGGTCACCAAAATAACAACTTCTTCAAATAACCTATTTTGCTTTAATATCTCCAATTGCAGACTCAACAAAACTATCCTTTGTTCAATCATTATTTCCATTTTAAACACCCTGATTTTATTGCATTTAACTAGATAATCTAGATTTTCATCCTCTAGAATACTTGCCTCATTGAGCTTATCTACACTCTTTTTTTTACCACTTTTATCTTTGCTAAGTACTCTTGGTACTTTTCATCCTCATTGCACATGTGGTTTTAAACAATTCTTTGATTTTCCTTTTTAAAGAAAACACATCACTATACAATTTATAACCTATTTCAAGCAACACTTCTACCTCAGCTTTGACTTGGATAGTAAAAGTTTCAAACATGCATGATTTTCTCTTCATTTTTGCAAGATCCTTAGCTTCTTTCCTACTTTAAACTAACATAGGAACTTTAGAAGAAGGTTTTTCAAACAAAGGCAAAGCAATATCTTTGAAAAAACTTTTCATATGCTCCAGTTGAGCCTTTAATTCATCTTTGGCCAACTTATCCTTCTCCATTCTAGACTTTGCTCAAGTCGCTACCAAATCCAAAAGTGACATCTACTAATTTTGAGTCTACTTCCCTAGATTAATTGTACTTATTAGATAATTTGAAGCTTGTAATACTCTATCATCTTTATCAGCAATAGGGGTAGCAATTTCTGCAATAAAATCTTCTTCAATAGTTAACTTGGTGGAATGTATAACCCTAGACCTCTTCTTGGGTTCATCCACTTTTATCTCCTTCATTATTTGATCACAACATAGAGGTTGAGTCACCACCTACCGCCTCTTCTCTAGATTAAGCTTGAGCCAAGTGGGAGCTATAGTAGTGGTTGTCACTTTTTGTTCTTGTTGAGGTTTCTCTTCTTTTCCACTCACCTTTGTTTGCACTTGTTTGGCCTTTTCACATTTAAATTCTCTCTTTCAAGTTGCTCTTGTTTGAGCTTCTCCTTTTCCATCTTTCCCTACTCAAGCTTCTCATTTTGATCTTTTATTTCCTCAATCTTCTTTATTTCTAGCTCCTTCTTTTGAGCTTCCTCTTCATCACTTTTCTTTTGTTCAAACTCCTCTTTCAACCGAGCTTCTTCTTCTACAACTTCGTCCTCAATAGCCTACTTTTTGGCATTTTCAATTATTTATCACTACTCATTCTTTGTTAAGATGTGCTCCATTCTTGCTTCCCTCTAGGGGTCGCCTTCTCCTATTGGTTTCTTTTTACACTGTAACCAAGTTTGTCTCCTAATCTACCTATGGAACTACCAATCCCAATCAAGGGCAGCTTGAAGGACCTAGACCAACTGATGAGGACTTTAAGAAACCTCCTACACTTTGGGCTCTGCAAGACCCGGGAGGGTGATCCCTTGATGTGTTTACAACCTCTGCACCATTGTTATAAACAACATTAACAATAATAGATGATCTCACCTAATAGCTCAACACAATAGGATAATACTAAAATAAATTGGCTATTTATCAGTAACATCAACTACTTGGAGCATGAGATAACTACAACACAAGGTCGTATAAGATGGTCATTGATTTGTAATTTTCAGCAAGCTCTAGGCAAAGACAAGAAAACATTGAATCATATGGCTAATTACAACTTATACCAATGCCATATATCTATTGGGCAAGAGTCAAATTTATAAGCATCTAAAGGCATATAACAGATTTAACACATAACATATGGAATCCTTGATGATATTGCATTACAATTTCATCAATATATATTCTACCTCAATACTACTTACCAAATCCTTATATAGTACATATCCTCCTATAATCCCATTCAAGCATTTTAATTAATTATTTGAATTAAAGCCAAAACAAGGATCATACACACCACAATAGTAAGATGGATAAAACAACCCTTGGTAATTTTATTCTAGGTTTAGATATGCAAGTACAATGGAGAGACATGAGCTTGAATTTTTCATTTTAAATCAAATAGTAGTACTATTATACAAAATTAAACATCCATGAACTCAAAACTTGTTACAGACTGACTCAAAACCTAAGTTGCATTTCTTCCTGAAACTGTCAGACTTTACAAATTGCTCTGCAACTTCACCTAGACTCGACAAAATTTGTCTAACTTGCTACCCTGTACCTCTAGACTTGAAATCCTTCTTATAGAGAATGAAGGAGTAGACAAGCATCATGCCAAAGAGTACACATGTCATTAGCCAATTGGCACACCTACAAAAGAGTTGATGCAGCCATAAAGATCACCAGAAACCCACGCTAATATTTCCATTAAAGCAGAATTGGAAACCGTTGCAACCACAACATCTGACTTATTAATTGAATTGTTCCAGTAAGCATCCTTCCCGCCATTAAAAATCACCCACGCACTGCACAAATGGTTCCAACCATACTTTGACTCAAACTTTAAATTCCAATCATCGATCCTTCAGTTGAATAAAACCATCGAATGACTGCCTTCAAAAACTAGCTAACACAATCACCAACATGGCAGACAAGGTCCCATCACACCCTGTGTCATGAAGTAAATCCATGTGGCGGTCGCCTGTGATATCACAATCAGTAAAGATCGTACAACTTCGGATCATGTGATGGCGGGCGACTATTGATCTTGAGCATCAACGATCTTGTCCCTTCAAAACAAACACCGGCCTTATCCATAACTATCAAGTAGCTTTCCTACCAAGATTAAAAAATCTCCATCAATTTTCAGCACATGCATCCCGCAAGCGCTTTAGTAGCCCGCCCTTTTATTTCTTTGGCTTCATTGGATGGGACATGTGGCGCCAGCCTATGATATCATGATCTTGCAACTTTTGATCATAGGATAGCGAGTGACCATAGATCCTAACAATATTTGATCGACGACACAAACTTATCTCCATTGGCCCCACCAAGGAAGAGACACATGGTGCCAGCCCGTGATATTGCGATCTTGCAATTTTGGATCACAGGATGGCAAGGAATGGCTAGCATGCGGCTAGACTAAACTTCTAATCACCACCATAGATCTTCTTTGACTTGACCTATTGCCCTAATTTATCCTTCTTTGCGCAGTTAATGAATTTCCATGACCTCATCAAATATATTATTTTAAATGTTTTACTATGGAAGCAATGAAACATTTAAAATACATCGCTCAAAATTTCCATGGGCCCCACCTTGTACACGTGGCAACAATTCACTGCTTCACGATAAATAAAAGGTGAGCACCTTCTGATTGCGAAATAGTGGGCAAGTCATTTGATCAAAGGGAAGTTAATCAATGGTCGCGCAAACCTCATCCTCTAGAGGGGACACATGGCACCCACCTGTGATACTACAATCACTAAAGCTACTGTAACTCCCAATCGTGTGATGGCAAGCAACCGTTGATATTTCAAGGAACATGATCAACGACAGCGCAAACACCATACTTCTATAAAATATAACCTTTATTAATAAGACAAGGGAGCATTACTAGGCAGACGTGACAACAATGACATAAGTTGTTTTTAAACAATGAAGCATAGGGTTAGCCTAGACTTAGGGAAAAATAAAACCTGTGGAGGCTACAAAAATTAAAACTGAAGGGACAAAAGTCTTAGACGAAACGATGGGGCACAAGTTGTTTTAAGACCCTTCAAAAAGGTAATGTCCAAATAGAACTTCAACCAAGGCAAAAAACAAACACTAGGGTTTTACATGAGAATAAAGTTAAAACCCCAACCCTAGGATTTTCCAAACACCAAGGAAGACTAGTTGACACCAAGCAGGGAAAAAATGGAACACATAGAGCAAAAATTTGAAGTTCCAATAGTGGCTCTAGTTGGGGACATTCATTCCACTAGAATGAAGTGAGAATTCAGAATCTCAGGTGAAGTAGACCAAGAGGCGGAGATGACCAAAAAGGACTGTATAGAAAAAACAACCCAAACAATGTACATAATATACAAACCTAAACTATTGTTCATGGAAAAGAATACTTCAAGTGAAGTATAACTTCAAGAACTATCCATGAACTGGTAGTTCAAGAATATCCCCTATCAAATCTTGTTTTTTCAAACTCCATTTGGTGACCCCAAGCCACCAAATGAAAAAGGGGAGTTAGCATTTACCTCTATCAAACACAATTCTACAAAAGGAGTTGATCTTCTTCAACTTATGCTTTCCTCCATCAAACCACAACAACATTGGTGATTGCACCTTTGCAAAAACAAGCATTAGTTTGCCTTCATGCAAGTGATAACTTGCTCTCTGTTTGGCTTTGTCATCAATTGGAAACCAAATCAAATAAGCCACATCATTGCCACTCTCTCCATTCTTTGATTGTGTATCAAGTGGCAATATTTGAAAATTGGGATCAAGACCATATGAAAGCATAGTATGATCACAAGTTACAACCATTTTCTTGATTGAACATGATGGTACCCCTCAATAGGCCATCATATACAACATCATCAATATGCTCATAATTACTATGCATTTGAAAGTTAGGGACACTTTCCAAACGCTGATAATCATGTGGCAAAAACTAATTACATTTATCATGTGAATCACTCTCAAGCTGAAAACAACTTGTTTCAATGTCCTACACATTGCCACATTCAATGAAAACTTCCTCCAGCTGACAAAAATAACACTCACAATCTACTATGTGGATGGTACTATTAAGCTCATTTTGATCATTAGTTTGCATATCAAAATGTAAACCATCACAATAACTTACTAAAAGATCTAGTTCATCATGAAAACTATCTTCAAGTGTATTCAAAGAAATACGCTCATCCTTTAACACACTATGTACTTGTTGTTCATCATGTTGGTAGTGAGGGTCATCAGAAATTTCTAACTCATCATCTGTAATCATACTATCTTTTTCTGAACATAAGGTATCAACCTTTTCAATATCACAAGCTTGCTCAACAACAAGCAATTCTGGTTCAGAATCATAATCTAATCTCTCATTGGAATCAGCCTCTAAATCCTCATGAAAAGACTCATGGCTAGGCCCCTTTAAAACAACAAACAAAGACTTGTTTAAATCTGCATCAAGGTTTTCAAAACTTGGCTCATAAGAAATGAAATCCTCGTAGTCATCTACTACTTCAAACTCACTAAAATAGATCCTTGAGCTTGCATTAACATTCACACTATCATACTCATCACATAATGCAATATTACCATCAAATGGTTGCTTGTCTTCATTTGCATTAGAATACTTTTCATTCAAGGAGATCAATTCCATCTCCTGCTTTTGAAATGAATCAGAATCACCAGGGCTATAAATAGATTTGAAATCCTCTTGATCACCTATATAAGGATTTTTTTCAGCTGACTGTAAACTTCCATCTACAACAACATTGTTTTCATCAAGAAAACTTAAAACATCAAAATCATCATAATCTTCAGTTGTGTATTCAAATTCCATAGAGGATAAAACACTCTTAGTATCATTTGCATCATTGCAACCCTCATTTGCTATAGAAAATCTGCTTTCTATTTTTGTATCTTCAGAGCAAATGGAAAAAACTTCACATGTTTTATTTATCTATTCATGACCATCATGGCCGCAATATTCTTTTGGACATATTTCTTCTGTAAATTGTTTAGAAACAACATCCCTATCACTACATGGTGCACTATCATTCTTGTATTCTACTATACCATCTGCATCCATTGGACTAAATCATAAAAAGTGCCATCATATAATTGAGTTAAGAGATGAATCCCATATTTATTTATCATTTCCTCAATTATTAAAAGCCATTGATATAAACTTTTAAGGCTAGAGGGCCTCCAGTGAACTAGCATGGTACTCAAACCTGGCTTATACTTCTCACAAAACAAATCAATGCAAAATGACTCATCAAGTCTTTCTAATTCTAGTATAGCAAGCAAAAATTTCATAAATCTATTGTGAAAATCATAGATAGATTCATCCTCCAATCTTTCTATATCACACAATGCATTAATATATGATTCAGATTCAACCTTGTTTGCAATTTCCTCTTCAAATTTCTCTTGAGTATGCAGACTTCTATCTTTAGACAAGCATTCATCATTCACTACTGAATCATCTTTAAAAGTATCAAGGAAACATATTCTAATTCTATTCCATGAATCTATGGAGTGTATTGGTAAACAAGTAAACCAACTTTCAGCCATACATTCTAAATTTCTTCCAAAAAATTTCATGATAACATCTTCTTCTTCAATCTGACAATCTTCCATCAAATGAATGAAACATTGTACATGTCTTGATGTTGATTCCTCAAAATCATCTCTAAAATTAGGCAAAATTTAATTAATTCTTCTTGGGAAAAAATGTGGGTAACCTTGTATTTTACTAAAATCTAAAGGGTTGTATCTTTCATTACCAAACACCTTCCTTTGAGCACAAGGTTGTGTTCTAGGCATGATACTATAGCTTGTAAAGGGAGAACTAAAACAATCATACATTTTGCAAATGAAAATTATTCCCTCTACAACTATTCAGTTACAATATTGAATCTCCCTTGATTGTAGTGCTTAATATCACTAAATAAGGGAACCAAAGTTCTTTCCCAAGGAGTTCAAACATGTGAAGACTACCAGGAAACATTGCAGCTACTGCAAGTCTTTCTAGAAATATTGTAGATCTAGAACTATATTTTTTAAATCTTCAATAGGTTCTTCGGACAAAGTCACCATCTCTTCTTCTAGAGGATTAAACTTCAAGTATTATGAGGTTCTTTCACAAATAAATCTATCTCTGAGTTCCTTCCACCAGTAGAGCACCATTGATCTAGAAATCCTCAGGTTCACTGCAACAAATCTTTCTCCAGGCCTGACATCCTTCAGTATTTAAACTAAATCCAAAATGGAAAATAGTAATATGAATTTGTACCTAAGCATTCTGCACTTGGAGATTCAAATCTATCCCTAGCAAAGTCGCCATCTTGGGTATGTGCAAGATCATCATGGAAAAAACAGGCCCTTAAGTGGCAAAAAAATTAGAAAAATCAATTTTAGGCAACTTGACGTAAAAATTTGAATAAGATATCTATATTATTTCAAAAATATGTAAGAATAGAATCTGTAGAAAATTGAATTTAGTTTCTAACCTACTAGGTTTATTAAAAATAAATAAAATCTATTTGGTGAAAATTTGAAATTTCAATGCAGTAGTACATAAATTTTAGGGAAAAAATAAGAAGTAGGTGTCTGTCTGACCATCCTAACCATAATAAAATGATAATATTTTTTTATAATATTTTATATATAAGCAGAGGACTCATGTCTGGATGTGATGCATATTTTTTTGTAATTATTTTCCAAGTAAATAATTAATTATGATTTTTTTATTACAAATTTTAAAAAATATAAAAACTCGTATGTCTGAGCACCTTAACTTGGTCAAAACTTCATGAAATTTAATTTTCTTTTTTTTAATCCTATAGTATGTGAAGCATAGAATGTGACGCATGTTTCAGATTCAAAAAATTTGATACCGTTTGAAAGTTATAGATGTTTTTCAATCAACCTATTGATTAGGACTTTAGTCGTAATTCTAATACAAAATGAATAATAATTATTTATTAAATTCAAATTAAAGCATAATTTATATTGGTGGAAAGTTGAGAATCTCCTCTAAAAACCCTTTTTGTTTCATCAATTTTGGGTAAAAAAAAGTCGTCAGCCACATGAACCCTACAAATACCCATAATATTGCCACTTTTTGGCCCATCATGATCCTGCACATTTTACACTATAACTAGGTTTGTCTCCTAATCTACCTATGGACCTGCCAATCCCAATCAAGGGCAGCTCAAAGGACCTGGACCAATTGATGAGGACTTTAAGAAACATCCTAAAATTTGGGCTCTGCAAGACCTGGGAGGGTGATTCCTTGATGTGTTTACAACTTCTGCACTATTTTTATAAACAACATTAACAATAACAGATGATCTCACCTAATAGCTCAATACAATAGGATAATACTAAAATAAATTGGCTATTTATCAGTAATATCAACTACTTGGAGCATGAGATAACTACAACACAAGGTAGTATAAGATGGTCATTGATTTGCAATTTGCAGCAAGCTCTAGGCAAAGACAAGAAAACACTAAATCATATGGGTAATTACAACTTGGACCAGTGCCATATATCTATTGGGCAAGAGTCAAATTTATAAGCATCTAAAGGCATATAATAGATATAACACATAACATATGGAATCCTTGATGATATTGCATTACAATTTCATCAATATATATTCTACCTCAATACTACTTACCAAATCCTTATACAGTACATATCCTCCTATAATCCCATTCAAGCATTTTAATTAATTCTTTGAATTAAAGCCAAAACAAGGATCATACACACCACAACAGTGAGATGGATAAAACAACCCTTGGTAATTTTATTCAAGGTTCAGATATGCAAGTACAATGGAGAGACATGATCTTGAATTTTTCATTTAAAATCAAATGATAGTACTATTATACAACATTAAACCTCCATGAACTCAAAACCTATTACAGACTAACTCAAAACCTAAGTTTCATTTCTTCCTGAAACCATCAAACTTTGCAAATTGCTCTGCAACTTCACCTAGACTCGACAAAATTTGTCTAACTTGCTACCTCATACCTCTGGCCTTGAAATCCTTCTTATAGAGAATGAAGGAGCAGACAAGCATCAGGCTAGAGAGTACACATGTCATCAGCCAATTGGCACACTTGGAAAAGAGTTGATGTAGCCATAAAGATCACTAGAAACCCACGGCAAGATTTCCATTAAAGCAGAACTAGAAAATGCTACAACCACAACATCTGACCTATTAATTGAATTATGCTAGTAAGCATCCTTCCCACCATTAAAACTCACCCGCGCACTGCACAAATGGCTCCAACCATACTTTGACTCAAACTTTAAATTCCAACTGTCAATCCTTCAGTTGAATCAAACCATTGAACGACCACCTTCAAAAACTAGCTGACATAATGGCTAGAGTGGCAGACAAGTGCCCATCACACCCTACGCCATGAAGGAAATCCACGTGGCGATCTCCCACGATATCATGATCAGTAAAGATCCTACAACTTCGGATCATGTGATGGCAGGTGACCATCGATCTTGAGCATCAACAATATCATCCCTTCAAAATAGTCATCGACCTTATCCACAACTATCAAGCAACTTTCCCACCAAGATTAAAACATCCCCATCAATTTTTAGCATGTGCATCCCGCAAGCACTTTAGTAACCCGCCCTTTTATTTCTTTGACTTCATCAGATGGGATATGTGGTGCCCACCCTTGATATCATGATCTTGCAACTTCTGATCACAGGATAGCAGGCGACCGTAGATCTTGACAATATTTGATTGATGACACACAAACTTATCTCCATCGGCCCCACCAAGGAAGAGACACGTGGCATCAACCTGTGATATCACGATCTTGCAGTTTTGGATCACGGGATGGCGGGGAATAGCTAGGATGCGACCGGACTCAACTTCTAATCACCACCATAGATCTTCTTTGACTTGACCTATTGCCCTAATTTATCCATCTTTGCACAGTTAATGAATTTCCACGGCCTCATCAAATATATTATTTTAAATGTTTTTCTATGGAAGCAATGAAACATTTAAAATACATCGCTCAAAATTTCCACGGGCCCCACCTTGTACACACGGAAACATCTCACTGCTTTGCGATAAATAAAAGGTGAGCACCTTCTAATTGTGAAATAGCAGGCAAGCCATTTGATCAAACGGCAGTTGATCAATGGTTACGTGAACCTCATCCCCCAAAGGGGACATGTGGCACCCGCCTGTGATACCATGATCACTAAAGCTTCTGCAACTCCTGATCGCACAATGGCGGGCAACCATTGATATCTGATGGCACATGATCAACTGTAGCACAAACACAATACTTCTACAAAATATAACCTTTATTAATAAGACAAGGGGGCATTACTAGGCCAATAGGACAACAATGATATAAGTTGTTTTTAAACGACGAAGCACAGGGTCGGCCTAGACTTAGGGAAAAATAAAACCAAAGGGACCAAAGTCTTAGACAAAATGATGGGGCACAAGATTTTTTAAGACCCTTCAAAAAGGTAACGTCCAAATAGAACCTCAACTAGGGCGGAAAACAAACACTAGTGTTTTACATGAAAAGAAAGTTAAAACCCCAACCCTAGGATTTTCCAAACACCAATGAAGACTAGTTGACACTAGGCAAGGTAGAAATGGAACACAAAGCAAAAATTTGAAGTTCCGACACCTCCTCAAAGTATTCTTCATCTTCTTCCTTATCTTCCTCTCAAGGAGGAGTCTCTTCAGAATCTAAGGGGAGAGGAGATTTTGTAACTGTTATTGGCTCTTCCCCTTCTTTATGTTTCTGCTATTAAAGGCACAATGGAGGGAACTTTCTCAATTTCCATTTCCTTAGTTTGTGAAGGAGTAGCAACATGATCTTCTTGAAAAATTTCTGCTTTAGGATACATGGTAGAAATACGTTGAGCACTGAATCCTAAGACTACCCTGGCAATGGTGGCTTGATAAGTGATTGTAGCCTTTTGGAAGGCTTTCGTGACCTTTTCCATTATAACCTCTCCTTTTGTTTGTAGTGTTTTCTTTTTGGCCCTCTTGTACCTTTTAGGTTGAGGAGAAGAAGAAGTTTGTCCCTGCATTTCTTTTCTTTTGGCCCTGACCTACATATCTTCTATATTTTTTGATAATCCACCCTAAGCTTTGTTCTACAACCGTAGAAGATATATTATCAATGTTACATTCCTCTTTTTCCATCCAATTTCTAAGCGCCAAATCTTGAGTATCTTCCTACTCTCTATCATATTGAGGTTCAAGGGTTAAACCATTATCTGACATATTTTTTGGTATATCCTCCTTTATCTTCAATTCCCTCATCATATATTTTCTTAACCTCTCATATTTCCTTCTAACTTCAAACTTATGGTTTATCTTGTAAATCTGCCCAAAAATCTTCTATATGAGGTTCATGATGAGGGAAAAAGGATGCATACAAGTTATTCATTTTCCCCTTTGGGTCAAATTCCTTTCTCCCTTGATATAGCTTGAGGTTGACAACTTGTAGTTCCTTAGTTGCTAAATTGGAAGCTCCAACAAATGGGAACTAGTAGAAACCAAGATTAATTGGATACTTAACCTCTACAACTTTATGTTTGCTACTAAACTTGAGGTTAACCTCCTCCATTTTTTGGGAGAACTCAATCAAAATCAATTTTTTGTTGTAATATCTACCTGTAAAAAAAATGGTGCTCCATCATATCCCCATAAACATATGCAAGTTGACTTAGGATACTAGATAAACCAATTCCATGCATTTTATAGTCAATATGATGCCAACATCTCCTAATAGCTAAGTAATTATAACTATGTGATAGAAAGATTTGTATCAATATAAATAAAAAAATCACACAAAATGAAACATTAAACTAAAGAAAACTAAATAAATTGAATCCAAATGAAACAAACAGAGCTTCTTCAGAGCCGTTCCATTTTCCTCTATCTCTAGGGATTTGTTTGAAGCTGATGCTCTCAGATTGTGTAAGAAAAGCTTCTCTGAATGGCAACTTGCAGAACGAGTGGGCAAAGGAAAGTGCTCCTCTATCCTATATGCTGGTGGAGTGAAAATGTTGATACGGATATGCACAGGGGCTATAGATTATGCATAGAGGTTGTGAATTATGGATGCTATTATATGAGGTGAATAGGCCATGATATGGAATGATTCTATGCTATGCTATGATGCTAGAATGCTATGAATACTAGAAGGCTATGCTATTGCAAATTGGCTATAATTTTCCTATATGAAAGCTTCTATGTGATTTCAAAGACCCGGCAGTCCTTTTTATAGCTTTTTGCAGGCAAGAGCCTGGCTGGCAAAGATCAATGGCTGTGAGATTGTCTGGTAGATTTGAATGGTGAGAGATGCAGAGGTTGAGAGGAAGATGGAGAATGTTGGGAGGTTGGAGAGAAGAATGGAGCCTTGTCTTCAACCCACGGGAACAAGCTTTGCACAAGAACAGAGAAATTAATTTTTCTGTTTTGGAAGTTTGTTTCATGGTTGTTGAAGATAATCCCAAATTAATTGAATAAATAAATAAATTTATTTAATTCTTTGTGAATTTTGAGGAAATTAAATATTTTTGAAATATTTAATTTTAGAACTATAGAAGACTCAATTAAATATTTATAATATTTAATTGCAAATAGACTTTAGAAGAATTTAATTAAATATTTGGAATATTTAATTATGAGTAGAATTTAGAAGATTTAATTAAATATTTAGAATATTTAATTGTGAATAGACTTTAGAAGAAAAGAATACTTAATCTTTATTTGAATAAAATATTCAAGCCAAGATTAAATGATAACTAATATAAATAAATTGTAATGTTTATTTAATTAATTAAGAAATGAATAAGAAAATTGATTAAATAAACTTATTTATTTAATCGAAATGAAAGAATGAACAAATATAAATAAATTATTTAAATTTATTTATACACAGATTGAATTCAGAGATTTACTTAAATATTAAAAATATTTAATTAATTACCAAACTATTGTGATGTGACCATTTTTAGGTGTATACATTTTGCCCCTCTTTGAAGTGATGTGTTTTACACATTGCTTCAAAGAATTTTGAAATTTTCCCCAAATGCTAATTGATAGGTATATGCCCCCTCGAATGATGAATCGATAAGATTTTGATTTTTGTGAATTATTTTTGAATCTTTAGATTTTATTTTATTTTTTGGAATTTTTTGATTTTTATGATTTTGATGATGTTGATTCATCGTTCAAAAATGATGATATGAAGAAATTGATGTGAAAAAAATGTAAGATGAAAAATTGATGAAAAAAATGCCCCTGCTATGATAAAATGTGATAAATTGCCCATGTAATATTGCAACACATGACTTTGTATTGATTGTGTGCATATTGGAATGCCCTGGTTTGATGATGTTTGTATGATAAATTTGTTCCCAAGGTTGTTGGAAAACAAATAGTAGCTAATAAATTTTCTTTTAAAGTTGTTAAAAACAAATAGTTGTCTAATAAGTTTACTTCTAAGGTTGTTAAAAACAAACAGGATTTTGATAAATTTGTTTTCATGAAAATGAAAAACAAATTGTTTGTTGATAAGTTTGCTTCTAAAGTTGTTAAAAACAAACAAGATTTGATAAATTTACTTTCATGATGATGAAAAATAAATAGTTGACTGATATGTTTTGATAGGTTTTGATTGATAAGTTTGCTTCCAAATTTGTTGAAAACAAACATGATTTGATAAGTTTGTTGTTGATAGATTTGTTTTCCATGATGATGAAAAACAAATAGTTGATTGATATGTTTGCTTCTAAGGTTGTTAAAAAAAAACATGATTTTGATATATTTTCTTTCCATGATGATGAAAAACAAATTGTTGTTGATTTGATATGTTTGCTTCTAAGGTTGTTAAAAACAAATAGTAGATTTGATAAATTTGCTTTCAAGGTTGTTGAAAGACAAATCGTAGTTTGATAAATGTGCTTTCAAAGTTGTTGAAAACAAATAGTCGAATGATGTATTCTGATTGGATTGATTTGATTGATTTGATGATCCATTTTGATTTGAATAATGGTTTGATCTTCTGATGTAGGAGCAAGTGGTGTGAGACCAACAACATCTGGGGGTAGTACCTCATAGTTTTTTTTTTATGTGATCAGCTTTGATTTTTTTATTGAGACATTGTATACCTTTCCAGCTTTTGGGAAAAATCTATAAATGCAAAATGCAGATTCTAACATGAATGCAATCTATACCAACCATGCAGGTTATCTGTACAATATTGCCATTCTGAGAGCTTATTTGTGCTTTTTTTGTCATCATAGAGCATTGAAATGTTGAAAGTCAATACAAGCATCAAAGGGTATGTTAGCACCAGTGATTACCTAAGTATTGCTTTCATGATTTTTGATATAGCAAGATAATACAAGCATCTAGGTATAATTGAACCGAGATGACCTAAGTATCGCTTGCATAAACATACAAGAGTTAACCTGTTTCCTATGCAAATTCTGAAATGTCATCAATGATACTTAGTAGAGCATGTCTAGCGACCAATTTGCATAGTACTAATGATTTCCTCGCAAACAACAGACAAAGAAAAATCAGACTCCTTCCTTGCTTTTCTAGTTCAGTACATCATTGAATTGCTCCAGAGATATGATAGAAAATCATACAACCATTCAAATATTTCCTAAAATATTTCAAACATTATTCAGATTAAGATCATCCAAGTTGGTTATCAACATTGATTTTTTTGTTTTGATGTTTGTTTGGATCATGTTGTTTTGATTTCAATTGGCATTGAATAAGCATGTTGTGGTTGATTTGATATGGCAATGTTTGTTGCATTTTGGAAAATCGTCTTGTGTTTGTTTGTGATGTTCGAAAAGCTTGTTGCCCCTCTCTTGTTCAGTCTATGTTGCTGCCCCCAGTGTAAACACAACCTAAAGATTATGGATTTGTACAAATTTCATCAAGCCATGATGAAACATAAGGATTCCTGTTGTATGATATGGATATGAAAGATATGTACAAATGATAGATATGGATGGATGATGCAGAAAGTGAATGCAAGAAATAAGTTAATAGATGGAGGATCCCATTTTGATCACAAGTAGCGCCTATTTACTAGGTTTTCACCATTTGTTTTTATTGCACTTTTTTAGGACTTTTCTGATTTTTATGATTTTTTCACGACTTTTTTTTATTTTTATGATTTTTTTAGGACTTCTTTTGATTTTTATGATTTTTTCAAGACATTTTCTGATTTTTATGGATTTTTTTAGGACTTTTTCTGATTTTTATGATTTTTTCAGGACTTTTTCTGATTTTTATGGTCTTTTCAAGACTTTTTATGATTTTTTATGATTTTTTCAAGACTTTTTCTAATTTTTATGGATTTTTTTATGATTTAGACATAAAAATTCTTCAAATGAATGTTGTTGATTGGCTCTTCAAATAGGTCCCCTTCTGACGTAGACAATTGATATGCCCCAGAACCATATGTTGCAATGATGACAAATGGACCAAGCCAGTTTGGTTTAAATTTTCCTTTCTTTTCTCTATCTTGCTAATTACATGGATTTTCTCTCAAGACTAAGTCACCTACTTGAAATGTCCATGGTTTAACTCTGTGATTATAGCTATGAGACATAACTTGTTGATAACCCTTCAAATGGTCAGCTGCATGTTAACATCTTTCATCTAATAGTTCTAACTCTTGCAGACGAGATACTCTATAGTCTTCATCATTTATCAGTCCTTTGAGTGAGACCCGAAGCGAAGGTATTTCAACCTCTAATGGTAAGATTGCTTCTACTCCATAGACCAAGGCATATGGGGTAGCTCCTATTAGTGTGCGAATACTGGTTATGTATGCCCACATAGCTGGATTTAATTGGACATGCTAATCACGACCGACATCATTTACTGTCTTCTTCAAGATCTTCAAGATTGTTTTGTTTGAAGCTTCTGCTTGACCATTACCTTGTGGATAGTAAGGTGTAGAGAACTTGTGTTGGATGTGAAATCTTTCATAAAGTTCATCAACATCCTAATTCTTGAAAGGCCTCCCATTATCAGTGATTATAGAATTTGGAATTCCATATCGACAGATGATGTAATTCAGGATGAATGAAGAGATTTGTTTTCCAATTATGGTCGTCAAAGGAACAACTTCGATCCATTTTGTAAAATATTTCATAGCTGTGATGATGAATTTATGCCCATTTGATGATGAAGGATGAATTTTTCCAACAAGATCTAGTCCCCACTGAGAAAAAGGCTATGTCGGAGTGAAAAGTTGTAGTTCCTGTGTAGGTGTATGAATAAGATTCCCATTGATCTGGCATTTAGAACACTTTTTGACAAAAGTAAAAGAATCTTTCTCCATGGTAGGCCAATAATATCCCATTCTAACAAGTTTCTTGGCTAAGGTCAGACCACTTGAATGAGTTCCACAAATACCACCATGAACCTCGTGTAAGGCTTTTTCAGATTTGTCATGTTCAAGACATTGAAGGAGTGTACCATCAAGACGACGTCGGTAAAGGATATCGGTGATCAAAGTATAACAGAATGATTGGCATATGAAATTCCTTTTTTGGTTTCAAGATAAATCCGGAGGTAAGATATTGTCTTTCAAGTAGGTATAAGTCTTTCCATATAAAGGTGAGTCAGAACTAGTTAAATAATATATGACTTGGGTCTCAGGATTATCATAGGCGGGAGAAAACAATTGTTCCACCAAGAATTCGTATTGTTTTTGATCTTCTGACAATTGTAACAAGGAAGCAATTGTAGCCATTGGATCTACAGCTTTATTATCAATCCTTGAGATTTGTGAAAAATTGATTGACACAAAATAATTTTTAAAATCATCCACCATATTCTTGTAAGGTAGCAACTTATCATCTTTAGTCTGATAATCATCATTGATTTGATTAATGACAAGTTTTGAATCACTGTAGACTTGCAGCTCTATAATCCGCCATTCCAATGCTATGATTATCCCTATGAGCAATGCCTCATATTCAGCTATATTATTTGTACAAGGAAACATCAATTGATATGATTTTGGAATGTTATCTCCTTTAGGTGTGACAAAAAGAATTCCTACCTCTGAGCCTTGTTGCGTGTAGGATCCATCAAAGTACAATGTCCACAATTTCTGAATTGTTGTTGTGAAGACATTTGCATCAGGAAACTCAATGTGCATTGGATTTTCTTCTTGTAAAGGTGCTTTGGCCAATTGATCTGTGATGACCTATCCTTTAATAGCTTTTCGATCTACATAGTGAATGTCAAACTCACTTAAGATCATTACCCATTTTGCAAGTCTTCCTGTTAAAGTAGCTCTGCTTAAAAGGTATTTTAGTGGATCAATTTTGGTTATCAACTTAACTGTATGAGCCAACATATAGTGTCGCAACTTTTGAGAAGCAAACACCACTACGAGGCAACCTTTTTCTATGAAAGTGTAGTTTAATTCATGACTTGTTAAAGTTCTACTGATATAGTATATGGCCCTTTCTCTGCTTGTAGAATCCTCTTGTGCTAGTAATGCTCCCAAGGATACTTCTATTGCTGAAATATATAATATGAGTGGCTTTCCTGGAATGGGTAGAATTAAAACTGGTGGGTTCACAAGATATTGCTTGATCTAATTGAATGTTGCTTCACATTTTTCTTCCCATTTGAATGGGACATTTTTATGCAATAAATGTGTAAATGGTAAGCTTTTGTCTGCCAGTTAAGCTATAAATTGCCTGATGGACTGTAGTCATCCTTGCAATGATCGAAGCTGACTGATATTTCATGGTGGTGGCATGTCAATTATAGCTTGCACTTTTTCTGGATCAACCTCTATGCCCTTTTCTGAAACAATGTATCCTAGAAGTTTTCCAGATGTAACGCTGAAGACACATTTCTTTGGATTGAGTTGAACATTGAACTTCTCCATTTTGGTAAATATTTTTAACAAGATTTCTAGATGTCCTTCTCGTGTGTGATATTTGGCAAGGAGATCATCAACATAATCTTCCATGAATGTATGCATCATATCATGAAAATTTGTTGTCATTGCTCTTTGATAAGTGGCTCCTGCATTCTTTAACCCAAATGGCATTACGTTCCAGCAATAGGTACCCCAAGGGCATGTGAATGTTGTTTTATCTTGATCCTCTGGTGCAATCTTTATCTGGTTATATCTTGAAAATCCATCCATTAATGAATACATTGCATGGCCAACAATTAAATCAACAATCATATCTATGTTTGGCAAAGGAAAGTCATCTTTGGGACAAGCTTTGTTCAAATCTCTGAAATCTGTACAAATTCTAATCCTTCCATATGGCTTTGAAACAAGTACAATATTGGAAATCCATTCTACATAGTCAATAGTCCGAATGAATCCAACATCTAAAAGCTTCTTTAATTCCTCTTTAACCAATAATGCAACATGTGGATGCATTTTTCTGAGTTTTTGTTTCACAGGTTTTTCCCCTGTGTTTATAGATAAATGATACATTATCAGATTAGGATCTAACCCTGGCATATCAGCATATGACCAAGCAAAGTTAATTTGATTCTCCTTCAAGAACTCCATGAATTTCAATATTTCTTCATCTGTTAATGATGCTGCAAGTTGCAAGATTTTTGGCTGCTCTGTTATACTTATGTTGATTGATTATGTTGGTTTGATCAAAATAGAAGATCTTTCATGATAATTCTTGGGAAGAGTGTCAAAAATTTCTCATCCTTCAGTGCCTCATAAAGGTTTTCACTATCGGATTCGCTCTTTATTTTTCTCTTGTTATGATCTACCACTGCCATTTTTTGGTTTTCACCGATAGATCCATCTTTTATTTCATTTATTTTGCAGCTAAGAGACTTGACACCCTCCTTATCAAAATCATGAGTATGAAATTCTTGGATGAAACAATTGTTTGCCTCATTAGAGGAACAAATAAAATTTATAATGTCCTCATCATCATGAAATTTAAGGATATGGATAAGTGCATCATTGTCCCAATCAATAAGTTCTGGATAAACTAAAGGCATGGGATCATTAGGTTGGGTAAGGTCTTGAGCTGTTAAAATCATAATGTGGTTGTCATTTTCATGATAGACAAGGTCTATGATGGTATTCTCTTGTTGATTATCAATCTCGTGAAAATCTGAATCGTCCTCAGTTGAGTCATCGTTATATCGTGAGTCAAATTCAAGTGATTGTGTTCCCAAGCTTTCTCCTTGTATGAGAACAGGTGCATATTTGTGTATGGTATCAACTTATTTGTCTCTCCAAAACTCATCATTATAAATGGTGTCCCATTCATATTCATTAGAATCAGTATCTGAATTGTTTTGCAATTGGAAAACTGATCCATAAGATTTTTGTAGAGTGACATCTTCATGATGTTTATCTGAAATTGATTCTTCTTCATGAGTTTGTTGTGCTTGCTATAAAACTGACTCTTCTGTATCCTTACCATATCCCAATCCTATTTTCTCATTTGTATGTATTGAAATAGGTTGAATTGGTTCCACAATTCCTTCTCTTCTTTTTCCTATAGGACCATTTCCTTCATAGCCCATTTTCTGCATGATAGCGTACCCCTTACCATATTGTTCTGTAGGTAACTTAATATGCAAGAGAGATTCATTTTCATCTTTGTATAACCAACTTAGGATGTCCCTATCTTCAGCTTCTTCCTCAGTGGTGTTGGCTTTAATGAATTGTCCATCAAACTTTATGATTGGAACATAAGCTTGGGACATAGAGGCTGTTGCAATCTTTTGATTTGATAAGGTTGACTGACCATGTGATCTCAGAGAAAGAGGTAAGGTAAAAAGATATAGCGAATATTCGCCTACTCCTTTGTCCTTAAAATTTAGCTTAGTGTCAAGATTCTTTGTCAATTCTTGCAGTTGGCCTTGTAGATTGGAAGAGGAAACAAAAAGAGCCTCCCTATTATGTGGCACAAAGATGTCTTGAGTTGCTCAAAGATTTGAACAAGTTTGGGTGCTATTGTAATCAGCTTGTATAGTTATTTCTTGTCCATTATATGGAAACTTGAGGCATTGATGATACGTTGATGGTACTACTTGCATATCATGAATCCATGGACGACCCAAAAGTATGTCATAGGAAAGATCCAGATCTAGAACCTAACAAAATGTATTCTTCACAACAGGTCCCACTATGATAGGTAGCATTATTAGTCCTTTGGAAGCTCATTCTTCATCATCATATGCCTTGATAGTTATTTTCCTTCGTGGATCAATTTCATTTTCTGATATTCCTAAGGCATGTATTAGCTTTAAGGTACAAATGTTTAAACCGGCTCCTCCATCTATTAAGACACGTCTGATTCGGTGTTTATGAATCATGACTTCAAGATAGAGTGATGAATTATGTGGATGTGTCATAGAGGCATCATCTTTTTTTGAAAATGAAAGACAAGTGGGGGAAGACAAATTTCCCACCATAGCTTGAAATTTGTTTACATCCAGATCAGTATCAACAGTTGTGTTTACAAGAGCTTCTTCTAAAATATTCTTGTGTATGGGGGATATTTTGAGAAGTTAAAGGATGGAGATTTGAGCTGATGTTTTTCTCAATTGATCAACTAGATTATAATGATTTGGAGAAGGAATAACTATCTTAGATGAACTTCCTTTTAAAACAGCTTTTGCTTGTCCTCTCATAGTCACATTAACCTATTGATATTCTTGTTTTCCCTTGATTTTAATAACATTAACTCGTTGATCATCTGCATAGATGTGATAGATTATATTGTCTTCAACATTATGTATGCTTTTTGATTTGGTATCCGATGTTTCCCCTTTTTGATAGTTTGGTAAAGGATCTTTGAATGCTTGATGATCGCCATTGGTATGATGTCCTTCAATTGTAATGGTGCCATTGTCAATTAAATCTTGTACTAGATTTCACAATGCTTGACAATTATTTGTTATATGACCTTTACATGGACGATAATTGCAATAATACGAGTCATTCCAAGATGGTGGTTTAACTCATGGCTCAAAATTTCTTTGTGGTGGTAAGGTGATAACCTTATTATCGAGAATCTCCTTGAGAGTAGACTGAAGAGATTGACCCAAAGTGGTAAAATTCTGTTGATTTGAAAAGAGTGGTGGTCTTGACGGATTTGATGGTTGGGTATTGCCAAGATTGTTATTGAAATTACCATGATTATCCTTGGTGTTTTGATTGGACATGCTTTCTTGGTTGGATTTTGTCTTTGTTGATTGTTGTCTCCTTGTTGGTTGATATTTCCTTGTTGGTTGATATTTGCTAGTTGATTGTTTCGTGGAGCACTTGATAGGTTGAAGATAGATGGTCTTGTTCATAGATTATTTGCATCTACTATACCATCATTGACAACATTTTTATTTCTGTTCCAAAACCTTGTTTTATCATTATTGTTTTGGTTGGATGAACTTGGATTATCAAGTTTTATCACTCCTCTTTTAACCAAAGCCCCTTCAATGGTGATTGCGTTTTCAATCAATTTTTCAAAAGTTAGGAGGAGAATGAAGATTAAGCCTGTAACTTAATTCTTGATCTAGGCTATTGATGAAGATATCCATCTTTTCCTTTTTAGGAATAGGATGGGAATATCACACAAACAACCTTCTCCGCCTTTGCAAAAACGTAATGAAGGATTTTCCTACTTTTTGTTTCACTTTACATAGATCAAGCATTGTTATCTAGTGTTGGATGTTGTAGGCGTATTGTGATATAAACTGATATATTAACTCCTCAAAATTTTTTATGGGGGGAGTGATCTTGGAAAGCCACTCCATGGATTGTCCACCCAGACTTCATGGAAAAAATTGCATTAAGTAGTTATCATCATAAGTAAATTCTAGACTCATATTTTAGAAATCCCTCACATGTTCAATGGGATCAGTTTTTCCATTGTACCAATCAAATTTAGGGATTTCACAATGTTTTGGAAAAGGGATCATTTGAAGACTCCTATCGAATGGATAAGGAGATATGTCATCCAAAACATACTTCTTTGTTGCACCCCCTTGCATCTCCTTTATTTGACCTTGTAATTCTTTCATCTGTTGAGTAAGGGCACTAAGATCATTAGAAGGAGTTTCAGGATTTTGTTTAATTCCTTCTATATCAAAATCAGAAGGTATTTTAGCTCCTTGATTATCTAATGAAAGAAAATATCTTTCTTTGTTTCATTCTAAAATCCTTTCCATAAGAGTATGGAATTGGGGATCTTTCTCTGCTTCTTGAAGCTTTTCTTCTGTTAATTCTTCAATATTAAATGTATCCTCTTCTTTCTCATTATGGTCACCCATTTTGCTTGTAGTGGTTTCTCCTTCGTCTTTTTCCAGGTGTTTTTGAGATCTCGTGAAAACATGCATGAGCTTTGTTCCAAATTCTACTAACTTTTGATCAAAAGAATGAAATAGTGCAATTTGTGATAGGTATGAAATTCAAGATAGAATCAAGATTCTATGACTTACAAAGGTTTCTAGTCTTTAGCTTGTGTTGTTCCCTAATTGAAAGGATGAAAATCCTGTTGGCGGGAATTTAAGAAAAAGATGAAGAAAAGGATGATTTTGCACTTTATAAAGTTTGATCCTAGTTTTGTAAAGGGATGGATTTTGTGATGAATGCCTAATGTGAATGAGTTCTCTATTGCAGAATTTGATTTGGACGAGTAGAATATTCAATTGCAGGTTGGGGAATATAACAAAAACGAATACGTTGACTATGGTTATGCCTTTGAGAAAGGGCTCTTCTTTGAAAGAAAGCTTGTGAGTACAATGGTTCTACAACATAATCATCAGTGAAACCTCTAACACAGTCATGATATCGATGAAGAAAGGTTCTCTATTTAAGTAAAACCTTTCGACTTTGGTACAAGAATCGTCTTTTCTTCAATAGTTTCTTGTAGCTAAGGGGTTTCTTTGGCTTTTTTATCCTTTTGAGAATGGATTTCTTAACAAAGGTTGTGGATTTTCAATCTCTTGACATGAGAGTAATCAATGTAATCGCGAGTGTTGGATGATCTTAACTGAATTAATTTTTTTTTAAAACACTTCAAACAAGTTATAGAATAGTTGTTTTTTAATTCCTATACTAAACATCAAGTGTATGATCAAAATATTTTTCAAAAATTGTTTTAACAAGTTTTACACATGATAAGCATTTCAAAAAAACTCACTCTTAGTACTTAGATAGGTCATCATACTAATCAACAACCCACATCTTAAAACTGCGTCGACTCACACAGCTGTGTCACCCCCGAAAGGGCGCCTGTGTTTTTGTCTTTTCTAGGTGCGTACTCAGAGTGACGAAAGTGGATACCGGATCCCCTGAGCAAATAGTCCTTGGCAGTTATATGGTGAGTATCTTGGGGGTAGATTCTTCCCTCCCCTACACTACGATTATTATGACATTCAGAAACTGACTTCGGTTAGATACTACACTAAGTTTGTAGTAAGGGTTTTTGTTCGGTGTGGCAAATGATATACTCCCTTGAGAGACCTCCCTACCTTTAGAACAAAGGCTTTAGGGATGGTTATCAATGCACACTACCGTTGAATGGGATTTTCATCAACCATTTGCATTTGATTAAAGTGGGTTGGAAAACTTGGCTTTAGTTGTTCCCACTTAGGTCGTTCCTGTAGGGTGAGTACTTTTTCCCACTACGGCAGGCCTTCTAAAAGGTATTATCAAAGCTTGAAATTGCATGAAATAAAATAGATGAGTTTGGAATTTTGATCAACCAGTTAAGGGGAGAGCATAGGCCTATCACCCTTTAAAGCAAAGCAAACAAGAGTTAAATTTTAAGCCCAAATAACAATTTTCTATGCTAGGTGAAGATGTTGCTTCACAAAAACATGGAGTTCTTTTTAGCCCAAAAAAAAAAAGAAGATGAAGTGACTATCCTAGGATTGCTTGATTTTGAATTATGTGACTACCCTAGGATTGCTTCATTCTAAATTATGTGACTATCCTAGGATTGCTTTGTTCTTTTAAAGTTATTACTGTCCGTGGTCGCGTCGGATTCAGTCAAATTAAATTACAGATTACAATTTATAGCCTTTTTAGAAGTGCACTATAACAGACATCATGGGTGTTGCAGGATGAATTAAGGGCGCTACAGGATGAATCACATGCACTACAGGATGTGTCATGGGCACTGCAGGATGAATCACGGGTGCTACAGGATGAATCATGGGCACTACAGGATGAATCACGGGCACTGCAAGATGAATCACGGGCGCTGCAGGATGAATCACAGTCACTGAACTGGGTGTGAATTTTGATGAAGCATGTTTTTTGCGCTAAAATGTTGTTTTAGCCATGACCTGTTAGAAAAACCTACAAAAAGATGTTAAAATAGGGGCAAGAGCCCCATGGTGGGCGCCAAAAAATGTGTGATAGAAAGATTTGTATCAATATAAATAAAAAAATCACACAAAATGAAACATTAAACTAAAGAAAACTAAATAAATTGAATCCAAATGAAACAAGTAGAGCTTCTTCAGAGCCATTCCATTTTCCTCTATCTCCATGGATTTGTTTGAAGTTGCTGCTCTTAGATTGTGTAAGCAAAGATTCTCCGAATGGCAACCTACAGAACGAGTGGGCAAAGGAAAGTGCTCCTCTATCCTATATGTTGGTGGAGTGAAAATGTTGATACAGATATGCACAGGGGCTATAGGTTATGCACAGAGGCTATAAATTATGGATGCTATGATATGAGGTGAATAGGCCATGATATGGAACGATTCTATGCTATGCTATGATGCTAGAATTCTATGAATACTAGAAAACTATGCTATTACAAATTGGCTATAATTTTCCTGTATGAAAGCTTCTCTGTGATTTCAAAGACCCGACAGTTCCTTTTATAGCTTTTTACAGGCAAGAGCCTGACTGGCAAAGATCAATGGCTGTGAGATTGTCTAGTAGATTTGAATGGTGAGAGATGGAGAGGTTGAGAGGAAGATGGAGAATGTTGGGAGGTTGGAGAGAAGAATGGAGCCTTGTCTTCAACCCACGGGAACAAGCTTTGCACAAGAACAAAGAAATTATTTTTTTTGTTTTGGAAGTTTGTTTCACAGTTGTTGAAGATAATCCCAAATTAATTAAATAAATAAATAAATTTATTTAATTTTGTGTGAATTTTGAGGAAATTAAATATTTTTGAAATATTTAATTTTAGAACTATAGAAGACTCAATTAAATATTTATAGTATTTAATTGCAAATAGACTTTAGAAGAATTTAATTAAATATTTGGAATATTTAATTGTGAGTAAAATTTAGAAGATTTAATTAAATTTAGAATATTTAATTGTGAATGAACTTTAGAAGAAAGAATGTAATTTTATTTGAATAAAATATTCAAGCCAAGATTAAATGATAATTAAATAAATCATAATGTTTATTTAATTAATTAAGAAATGAATAAGAAAAGTGATTAAATAAACTTATTTATTTAATCGAAATGAAAGAATGAACAAATATAAATAAATTATTTAAATTTATTTATACACAGATTGAATTTAGAGATTTAATTAAATATTAAAAATATTTAATTAATTACCAGACTATTGTGATGTGACCATTTTTAGGTGTATAAAATAACATATAAAAGGGCATCATTTACCCTCTTAAATTTTTTCTCGATGGCTTTGAGTTCTAGTTGATCATAATACTCCAAATCTTTCTTTGTCCTAGCCCTTCACCTCTAACTCCTTTAGTGTTCAACCCTAAGAAATTTTCCATCCTTGCTACATAATATACCACATATGATGACATATAGAATTATTTTGAATCCTTTACCTTTTTGAGTTGATTGTGTATATGATAAAAAAAATCTATCCCCAGTCCAAATATACTTATCCATTTAGGATTACCTCAATAAAATGGAACATCCAATGTTCATATTTATGAGAACTTTCCTTTCCCATTGCTCTGTTCAATAGTGTAATAATGTCCCCTACCTTTGAAATGAAATCAGATCTCCAAAGATTTGTAGGAAACTTAGTAATAGATTTCTTACCAGTCTTCAAACAATTATTATTCATGCATCATTGGTGTGTGGTTATATCCTTTTCATATTGTGTCAATGCTTCAAATTTTGTTACCATTTTCAACTGAGGGTAAGGTGGAAAATCAAACATTGTTATGATCATAGCTAGAGATAAGTCAATAATTTAATTTCCCCATTGATCAATAGATTTACATTGGGTGGGATTGTATGCCTCTACCACTGCTAAAATGAATTTTGGACACTAAACAACAATAGGGAAGAATTCCACATGAGGTAACCTTGAAGCTGCTATCTTTCTGAGCTTTAGACTAGCATTATCATCAAACGTGTCCTTAAATGTTTCTAAATCAATGTGCCATAGAAATGTATTAGTTATCTTCATTACCCTAGAGGTGAATTCAAACACCACAAGAGCACCTTGATATTTATATTTCATTGTATAATGGGTTTGATCCAACTTTAACAACTTAGCCCTTCTCTCCTTTTCTACCTCATCAACACTAGGTTGGTCCTTTGAATAAGATATTAGGATATCTGAACAACAACATAAAAGGAAGTTTCATCAAGAATACATTGCCAATTTTACCTTCTAAAAACCCTTTAAAATATGTCCTAATGGAATTATAAATTCAAATAGAACTCTTTCAAAAAGCAATAAAAACTTGTCTGTCAGTATCATAAATTAGAATTGAAAAAGCACTTGGAGCTTGAACATTGGATAAAAGGCCCATTTGGAATTCAAAATCCCGATGGAACCTTACTTGTTGTTAGTGAAAATTGGAATCATTTTTGCACATGGAACATGAACCTTAGATCAAGAGTATAATTGGAATTAGAAATCTTGATGTAATGTTAACATTAAAATAACCTTTAGAGTTATGAAAACCCGATGGATCCTACATCAATGACAAAGGCTTTGGAAATCAGAAGCAGAGAAGCACTTAAAATTTGGACCTTAATCAAAAATTTCATTTGGAATTAGAAATATTGAATGGCCTACTTTGAAAGAATGCATAACGACAATAGATTGTATTTCCAAATTGGGATTTCACTTTGCACTTGGCCTATAAGTCAAAATTTTATACAAAATTTAGAAATTTTGAATGGCCTTAAAAACAAAATTTAACAAGTTTGAATATAAGTTGCAGGATCAAATTTGTACTTATAATTTGAACCAAATTGTAACTAAGGGAGCGGAAAAAAATATCCAAAATTCCTAAAATTAACCTAATAGGCAAACCTAGAAAATGGTATGGAAGCCCTAGTTTTAAAAGAGCAAGAAAACTCAAACCCATGAAAAAGTGTAGCATGCAAACCAAGGTAAAGAAAAACTAAGAAAAAACAAACCTAAATAGAAAATGCAAACAACCAAATGCGAAAATAGAAAAAAAAGAAACCTAGAAAAGAAAAATAAAATGAAATGGGAAATTAAGAGAGAAAAAAGAATAGAAAACCACGTGAAAACATGCCAAATGAAACACAAAAAATGAGAAGAGAAAACAAAAAAACGAAAAAAAAATACAAAGAAAAAGAGATGATCCTACCTCAAAGAAATGATCATCGAGCTCAAAACAAAAATTCCATGAAGACCCAAGCTTAAACACTCTACAAATCTTGCTCCGCTCCACAAAATGGAAGGCACTTATGAGCACAATCGTGGGAGAAATGGGCATGCATAGGATCATGATGGGCCAAAAAGTGGCAATATAATGGGTATGTAGGTATGTGGCTAAATCAATTTTTTTTACCCAAAATTGGATGAAACTAAAAGGGTTTTTAAGGAGATTCTCAACTTTCTACCAATATAAATTATGCTTTACTTTGAATTTAATAAATAATTATTATTCATTTTCTATTTGAATTATGACTAAAAGTCTGATTGATAAGTTGATTGAAAACATCTATAGCTTTCAAATGGTATCACATTTTTAATCGAAACATGTGTCACATTCTATGCTTCACACTATAAGATTAAAAAATTGAATTTCATGAAGTTTTAACCAAGTTAAGGTTTTAGACATATGAGTTTTATATTTTTTGTTGTAATAAAAAATAATTATTAATTATTTACTTGGGAAAAATTTAAAAAATATGCATCACATCGGGACATGAGTCCTTTACTTATATCTAAAATATTATAAGAAAATATTATCATTTTATTGTGGTTGGGGTGGTCGGAATAAACACCTACTTATTTTTTCCCTAAAATTTAAGTACTACTACATTGAAATTTCAAATTTTAAGCCAAATATTTTTTTCTTTTTAAATAAACCTAGTAATTTAGAAACTACATTCAATTTGCTACAAATTTTATTCTTACATATTTTTGAAACAATATAGATGACATTCAAATTTTTACGTCAAGTTTCCTAACTTTGGTTTTTCTTAATTTTTCACCACTTAAGGGCCTATTTTTTCCATGATGATCCTGCACATATCCAAATCCGATTAAATATCAAGTTGGTATGCGTGGAGTTATGGTCATTAAATGTAGTTGGTGGGATGAGGTTTGGAATCAAAACTCCACTTGGAAACCAAAAATCACTGGGAAATTCCAATCAAGAATCATATTTCTGAACAAATGAAAAGGGAAAGACAAAAACAAATGTGGAATCAAAGAAACAAAAAGAACTTGCACATTTGAGGAAATGATGTAAGTTTGAAACCAGAATCTGGTTTTGAACAAAGGTGTGGGATTGGAGAAACTAAAAGAACTTGCATTTTGAAGCAAAGGTGAAAGTTCAAAACAAAACTTTGATTCTAAATAGAAAAACAACACAGAACTAGAAAAGCGAACATGACTGGAACATTTTAAGAAAAGTTGCAAGTTCTAAACAGAATCCCAATCCTGACCAAAAGGAAAAAAACAAGGAAAAAAAATCCCAAAAAGGAAGAAAACCTTTGGGAAAAAAACCAAAGTAGGAAAAAAAACCAATAAAGGAAAAGATAAAGAAACAAAAACACCAAAACAACAAAAATGGGGAACCATTTGATCAAAAATAAAATGGGGTGGTTATGCAAAGAATAACACTTCCCTTCTATTGGTACTCAAAGTTAAGTCACAAATCCCTAAAGCCAAACCTCTTCCTAAGTAGGTTAGGGGTTTCAAACTCAAAATAAATATCTCAAACTTAAGATCAAGTTGGATAGTAATGAACCAAGTTACTAATTTGGGTAAGATCTTGTTTGACATTTGACTCTACAAAACTAAAATGGATTTTCTAAGGTGTTAATTTAAAATTAACTATGAGAATAAAAAGTAAACTTCAACATAAATCATAATTTGTAAATAGTACACTCCTATTTATTTGTCACTTAATGTCTATATGTTGGATTGACAATACAAGGTTTTTCACCTTCATTAAATTGATAAAATACCATGTAAATTTTCCAAGGATGTGGTTTTGATAACCTCTAATGTTATTTATGCACATTTATACATGGAAATAAATAATTGAATCAACACAATACTTAAATAAGGTCTTAAATGATTTTTTCTGAGTGTATTAGTGTGATGGGAGATTGAGCATGAAACAAATTGGTGTAAATGTAACTAATTTAGTGAAAAAATTCTTGAGTTTCATACACCAAAATATGCAAATTGAAATTCATCTTGTGAACTTTAATGAAGGTATCATTGAAGACTATAATTGTTAACTTTATAAATATGCTAGTCTCTATGCACTTAAGTAAATTGTAAATGAATTTTGTAGAACATACACATGAAAGAAATTATTTATCCATGAAAAAACCCATATATTTCTCATATTAATTTGGAAATATACCTTGAAAAATCTTTGCAATAATTTATCTAGCCTTCTTGATGACCATATTATTAGAGATATCAGTCAAATCATAAAATGTGACCAGAAAGACATATTAAATCCTAACAAACATGTACATAACCTGTGGAGATATTCACATTAAGTTAACATTTTATATTAAGCCCATTTTCATATATTATAATAGTGTACTACATATTTGGTACCAAACATAAATTGTTACACTATAAAAATTCTTCAACCCTTTTCTATGGATAAACCCCTAGTGTTCTACAACTATTAATCTATTATTATTCATTCTTAACCTTTTTTCTATTCTTTTCAAATGATAATCTAGTAATATATATCTTCCAATACAAAAATAATATTTGTGAATAAAATCGGAGTTGTCATATTTATAGAGGACACCCACACATGTATATTTGACTATTTTTTACTACTTGTGTACACATAATCCTACCATTTAAGCATCTAAAAAAATTGAGGTATTTTAAGAGTTTCTTTCTTTTTGTGGTGTTGGAAAATTGAAACCCTAGGGATCACTTAGGATTAGTCACCTTTCCAAGCATGACATTGGGGAATCAAAGATAAGCAAGGACATGAGATTAACTAGCAACCTGAAAGGTGATTCAACCAATCGTTTCTTAGGGATTCCCTTTTTTCGTATGGGAGTGGATTTGTTTTCTTTGGAAATGAAATTATGATGAAATTCAATTATATGCAACTAGATAATTATGAAAATACATTGTTCTAATATGAAAAAAAATAATCTACAAGTTGACAGACAAATTTAATGACCAGAAATAGACAAAGTAGACATGTGTGCACCTATGATATGAATTTGGGCTTGATTTTGTTGGACAAGGCTACCCAGGGTGCCCTTGTATGGAGATGTGAAACTAAAATTTTATTTCACAGTCCTCAAGTCCCCAATTCTAAGGATTCTTTCTTTTGGATCTTGCCATCAAATCTTCATCTATTTTTTAGATAACTGAGTTTTTGTATTGAATGTCAATTTGTAGGGTTTGAATGCATCAATGAAAAAATAGTCTTCAATCTTCCTCCAATCTTATTAAGATCTATAACCTACACATTCAAAGAGACAGGAAGGCTTGTTTCATATAGGGGCTTGTCTCAATGAAACCCTATGTTGGTATTTCTACCTCCATAGTGACAAAATTGATGATAACGAGATCTTATCCTTTTGAGAGATAAAGGCTAAATAATAATGGAGTAATGAATCAACAATTGTCTACAACTCACCACTAAAATTTGATATCCTTAAAGGACTAAAGTCATACACATCACCTCAATGCTTTATTGCAATTTTACTTGACTTGATGTGAAGACCTACAAGTATTAGTACTCACAAACAAAATGTATGCATAAACATTAATAAACTCACATTAAACTTGACATGATGCTTTGATGATGAAATGTTTCAATAAATCTATAAATTGTATTCTTGATTGCTCTTGAATAATAATTGTGCTCCAATATTGCTTGATAATCCTTATTCTTTCTAGTTAGTTTTCAAATGATGAAATGACTAGGTCTTTATATGCAAGTAATCTAATTTCTCACGAATTAAATCTTGATAGCCGAAATTTGAGATTTGAAATTAAAATAATAAATTTCCAACCCTAACATATTTAAATTTGGGGCCAAATTAGGAGAACAAGGCTTCCAAGAGCGCCCTTGTCTAGACCCACTTTTTTGGGATCTAAATTATAGGGGAAAAATACTAAATGCCTATTTTGGTTTGTCACATTCTATTTCTTGATAAATGATTAAATGGGCCATGAAATACATAATTTAGGAAATTAGGAACATAATTAGGTCTAATCACATAGGAGGGAGAAAAACCTAGTATGAAATTGTCAAGGGTACAACAATTTACAATGTTACATTTAGCCCCTAGTTTGGTGAGAGTATGAACTTATGCTCATACTCACCCCTAACGTAGAAATATTTCAAGAGGGGTCCAATTATCTAAATCTTGAGATAGGATGGAAATTAATATAGGGAGAAGCATGCTAGTCCACAAGATTTGAGATCCTATTGAAAACCAACAAAAGGGAAAAGGAACACACGTGTATGAAATGCAGCATGACAAAAACACAACACTCACATAATGCAAAACAAAATATAAATGTAAATGAAAAAGGAGAGTATGATAATCACATACTAGAAAGCTCTAAAGAAATCTTACTATGATCCATACTCAAGGTATTCATGACTCACAAGCTAAAAAATTATGATATTTTCTAGGTGAACCATGAACTGAAGGCACCATGGGATAGCGAAGTCCAATATTCATTGGATGATCCTTCTAAAAAGAGTATAAAAATGAGAAACAAACAAGGTTTAGTGAGGACCATTTTTCACTAGGTGTGTACCCATGTCAACCATACCAAGAGATATAGTCCAAATAACTTTGATAAGGTACTACATAAATTCTCAAAAAATGCTTAATCCAATGCATCGCTAAGTCCAACATGTGTGAACAAAGTGAAGCACATAATGTAATGTATGACCTCACCTTAAAGTAATTTCCAAGCACAATGTTGTGATCAATTTCTTTAAGGTGGAACATAATAAATACAATATTATAAGGCCATGAGAGCTAGTCATTTTGAAAGCCTTATGTCAACAATATTTTTCCAAATAATACTAACCCTGAATCCATGGATCCCTTATGCGTTTTAGGATTTCATTTTGGGGGAAACCCCTTTCTTTTTCATGATGTAGCTTCATTTGGAAATATATGACTTGGCATAGGGCTTTTTGAGTAAGCTCTCATGTCTTATTTATTGTTAGCATTGATTATTTTCTACTTTAAAGTAAACTTCTTAGAGCAATGGTGTTAACAATTTCTTTAAAGTGGGGGAATACATTGGCATTATTATTTTTGAAATTTTTGGCATTCCCTATCTTTCATTGAGTAATTTTCTTGATTCTTGTGATGTTTCTTTTTCTTGGTGTTGTCATTGGGTTTGATGTCCTCTAAGAGTGTGATCTTTCTTGGCATATGACTTTAATTTCCTCTTAGTGGTGATGCTACATGTTGCATTCCCTAAGTTGTGAATATTTTATCCTTGACTTTTCCTCTCTTGGAAACATTAAGCATGATGTTCCCTAAGAGGAGACCTTACACAAACTAAGTGAAATCCCTTTGAACATGTTTAATTTATTTTTTTTTTCATAAGTATTTAACATAACACAACTTGCTAACCTTGTGAAGCTTGAATCCTTTTCAAGGCCACCAAGAATAACACTTTGCTTGCCAATGGAGCCTTTCCTTATTTTTTCATATGTGCTTAGCATAACGCAGCTTGTTCGGCCTTATGAAGCTTGAATTTTTTTTTTTTGTGGTGCCTTATTGAAGTTATCAGAGGGATATATTTGGTATGGTATGGGAGCATAATAAGATTCTCTCATTTTTCACCCTTAGGGGATCACCTAGTGGACAACCAAAGTTCCATTAGCCTATGTGAGTGTGTGTGTGTTGTTTGCATAGTGGAAAGCCAAGGTTATGCTTGTGAACGTTTTTGGACAAATAGCCAAGGCATGTTCCACATTGTGTTGGACAATTGAGGCTTGATTTTCCCATTTTATTTTTACTTTCCTTTTTAAGGCTTTGGTATTGTATGATTGAGTATCTTGTTTTTAATGCATACATATGTTTTGAATGTCTACTTTAGTGTGAGTTTAACACAAGGTCACCCTCTCACTAAAGTGGGGCTAAATATAGTGATGGAAAATGTATCTCTTTACATTTCCTCGCTTGTTTGGGCCATCCTAGTTAATTTAGACTTAATAGTTCCTTATTTTAAGTGTACCCCTTTATAATTTCACACTTATTTAAGGATACTTTAATTAATTGAGCTTAATTATGCCTTAATTTTCCCTTTAATTCATTTACCAAGCCTATTTAATTATATTTTTTGAAGAGAAAACCTGACATTCATTAATGCCTTAACATAACAATTCTCATTGAGCAATGTGTGTCCTAGGTTTAGGGACCTAGGACCCATTCACCCATGGGTGAATGGGTCCGCCCTTGACCTTAGGACCTAAATTAAAATTATTTTTGTTGGGATTTTAATATCTCTAATTGTATATTCAGATGTTGGCTTGTTTTGAATTTTGGGAAATTGAGGATACATACCTATAAATATGAGGTTATTTCACTATGCTTCACCTAGAAGATTTCAAGAAGCATTAATAAGAAAAATATTGTGATTAAAGGAATTCAAGAGGAGATTGATCATATTTTTATTGTAGCAATCATGATCCAATTATCATATTAGAGTCTTCTTGCATCATACATATTTTTGGAGCTAATATGGTGATGTAGGTTTCATGATCCATTCAAGAATTCAAAGCCATTATTTCAAGAAAGATTCAAGGTTCAAGATCCACATCCATTGAAACCATTTCATGCAAGTTGCAGACTTTCATTCCAATTTTTATTCAATGTTTTGTTGAGTGGTAATAGAGCTTTGTTCATTCTTCATTACCTCTTTCATGTTTCATTTCATTTCAAGGTTCGATTACCAAAATGGAGTTTGACCAAGGAAAACCCCAATTCACCCAAAACAAAAAAAAATTCCCTCTCATGTTGTGTTTATAGATCTAGGTGGGAGAAAGCTTGAAGATCCTTTGAAGAGAAAATTTGAAGTTGATAAAGTTGCAAAAGTTGTCATAAAAGTTGTCATCGCATAGAAACTCATATACATAATTTATTTCTGACATTTCGACACCACCACTTGGAAAAATTGAAAGATTCAAATCCATAACAGAGGCTTCTGAAAGTTTCAAAAGAACTCTAACAAAGGACCCATTCTCCTATGGGTGAATGAGTCCCAAATCAGCTTTAGAAACTAACTTTTGGTGAAATGTACACTCTTTGATATGCAATTTGATTGTAGGTTTTGTTAGTATTGAGTTTAAAATTTCTATTTCAAGTGTTAAATTGCATTTTGGTGTTAGTTTACTATTTTTTATTTTTTCTTCCCAAAGTTTTGTTTGACCTTGACCTCTGTCTCTCAAGCATAAGGAAATCTGGAAATTCACATCTTGAGTTAACTCACCTAAGGGTTGTAAGTAAATTCTTTGTGTGGATCTCATTTCATAATGAAAGAGTGAGAGATAGGTTCATCATAATCCTATTCCCATTTATTCCCATTTTAATGACCTATATTTCACCTCTATAAGAAATAAACATTGTACTACACCAAATCATGAGAAACATTGGATACTGAAAGATACAATCAACATGAACAACTTCCCAAATCTGCACATCCTAAAATAAAATTGTGGAGAAATGTGGAGCAAATGTACTTCTCCTAGACCACAACAAGTAACACTAAAAACATGGTTCATGCACTAGTGAAAACATCTCACTATGTACAACGATCTAGAAACCAAACTTTGGATATAGAAACTACTGACAACCTTGAACAACATATCATATCTACATAAGCATATAATCAACACAGAATAAACATGGAGCACATCTTGGAGCATGTTCTAAACACCTTCACAACATTGTTTTCTTTGTTTATCAAATTTTCTCAAAAGCACTTGGAAACCAAGTACCAGAGACACCATCTCAACACATTGCATCATTCCAAAACATCTCCAAAAACTACAACATAAAGATAGCTCCATGTACTCACAAAACTTCCTCAATATCTCATCTATACATACACACAAACTGCAACACATGATGTTAAAAACCATCAAAGACACAATCAACTCTAAACACACTCTCATGATTTCCTTTTACTTTCTCTCCCCTATGTAGATAGACTTTTTCACATGTTTATTTCTCCCCCTTTGACATCAATAGCAAAGGATAAAGTTTTTTACATTATTCTCCCCCTTTGAAAATGAACTAAGATACTTGTAACTTCACATTATTTTTCCTTTTACTACTATGAATACTCCCACTTAAGATTACACACAATCAAATATGCAACACTACACAATGACAACACATGACACTACCAACTCCTCCTAAGAGGTAGCCACCAACATTAGTCGAAACAAGAGATGAATCCATAGATTCACTAGACTAGTGTATCTCCATATGCATCTAGGTCAAAGGAGGGGTAATAGTCCCCAACTTCTCTTGGAGATACTCAAAAGTATCCTTTGGATGTGCCTTAGTGAATATGTTAGCACTCTAATCCTTTGTAGGTATATATTCAAGATTTACCTCATTCTCCATAACCTTTTCTCTTAGAAAGTGATACCTGATTGATATATGCTTTTTCCTTGAATGCATCAATGGATTCTTTGAAATTTTAATTTCACTTGTGTTATCACAAAAGATAGAAATATGCTCATCATACATTACTCTAATATCCTTCAATGTTTGTTTCATCCATAATACTTGTGTGCAACAAGATGTTGATGTAATATACTCAACCTTTATAGTGGATAAAGAAACTAAAACTTTCTTCTTACTCAACCATGACACCAATCTACATCCAAGAAAGAATGCACCACCACTTTTACTTTTATTATCATCAATACAACCAACCCAATCTACATCTGTATATGCACTTAGGGTGTTGTCATAATAGTGGTTTACAATTCCTGAGAGGAACGAATTTTAGCTGAAATCACATATTTTTAGAAAATATAATAATTTAAGCCTTAGAAAGTTCCATTTTAAGGATTCCAATTGAAGAGGTTTTGATCAAATCACCTTAGATCAAACCCCCTTGGATAGAACCTCGCTAGTTTTAAACCATACCTATAAATGTGTCTCCTTTACACCTATCAAAATGCTGATAAAAATCACTTTTTGATTTGGCTTTTTGGGGGATCAAAATGAATTCATTTAAAATTTATTTCAAATTGATTTTGTTTAAAATTATTTCAAATGATTATGAAATTTATTCACTTCAAATTAAGCTATCAATGAATATAATTTGAACATGTTTTGGTTTTATTATGTATTTGTTTTTTTAGATTTATTAAAAATAGGTTTTTCATCGAAATTGAAGGTCTTTGTTCTGCACATGTGGAAAAATAGTAGATTATCAAAAAAAATTGAAAAATATGAGTGCACCGGATATTAAATTCCTTGATCAACAAAAAAAATAAAATTGACATATACAAAAAGTTACGTTATCGTTCGGCATGTTTGAATTGTAATTCTTTTAACTTGAAGCAGTTAAGGAAAAATATTCAATAAAAACTATCTAACCAAAGGAGTGGAAGCACTAGATATCGGAGTTACAAAATCTAAATTTGAAATAATTAGAATTTTATCCTTCATGGAAAAAAATTTATGCGTTGTTATCTACGGTGTCGTCACTTTTTAAAAATGTTGTTTTTAGAAAAAATCAATTTTTCATTGGGAGATGGAAAAGAAATTTTCACAATTTGATTCCAAAATTTGGAAAAAATATTTTTAGAATCTGAGACAAAATTGATGAGACTCTAGTTTGCATACTTCAAATTCCTCACGGTTTGTAGAAATTTTAGAATGTGAAGATTAGGTTAAAAATAATAATTTTGAGTGTCGGTTTGGCCAAAGAATTGTAAACCACTATTATGGGATCACCCGCACCAATGTTAAATTAGTATCCTTTAGATACCATAATCCATAATCTAGAGTGTCATTGAAATATCTAAATATCCTCTTCACTTTTGCAACATGTGTCTCTTTAGGATCTTCTTTAAATCTAGCCACAAGAAAAATCACATGCATGATATTTGGTTTAGTAGCAGTTAGATATAGTAATCCATCAATCATAGATCTATACTTGCTCTGATCATCCTTAGGTGATTCATCATCCTTACTCAATTTGCAACCAGTAACCATAGGAGTACATATCTATTTGGATTCATCTATTCCAAACTTCTTCAACATCTATTTGACATACTTTCACTATGAAATTAATATACCTTTATCTTTTAGATTGATTTGTAGCTCGAGGAAGAAATTCATCTCCACAAACATTGACATCTCAAACTATTTATGCATCTCTTCTACAAATTTTTTACACATAGCTTCATTTCCTCCAAAGATAATGTCATCCACATACACAACCACTATCAATATTTTTTCTTCCTCAATTTTGAAGTAAAGATTACTATCTGCAGTGCCAAGTTATTGAATCTTTTTTGTATCAGGTATCTATCCAAACTTGCCTACCAAGCTCTAGGAGCTTGCTTCAATGTATATAATACCTTTTTCAATCTGCAAACTATATCCAATTGATCTCATAGCTAAAATCCTTCTAGTTGTTCCATGTAAACCTCTTCTTCCAGCTCACCATTCAGAAAAACATACTTCACATCCATTTGATAAACTTTAAAGTCTTTATATGTTGAAAATTCCAAAAATATCTTGATTGCTTCCATCCTAGCCACTGGAGCAAATGCTTCTTCAAATTCTATTTCTTCGTCTTGTGAGTAACCCTTACACAAAATCCTTTCCTTGTTTCTTACTACTTCATTCTCATTCAGTTTGTTTTTGAATACCCACTTAGTTCTAATTACATTCTTGTTTCCCAGTCTGGGAACTAATTCCCAAGTCTAATTTTTTCTCAATCTATATAAGTTATTCTTCAATTTCCTACATCCAATTTTCATCTTTGCATTCATCAATCAATTTTTTAATTTCAACTTTAGAGAGTAAATATAGATTTACCTCAACTTCAGTAGCTCTTCTTCTTGTCAATAATCCTTTCCTCTTGTCTCCAATAAATTTTTCTTCAAAATGATTTCTTTGCACATACTTAGGGATCTTAGGGGTCTTTTTTGGAGTTTCTTCCTCTTCATTCTACACTTCCTTTTCCTTAGCTTCTTCTTCCTCTTCTTCTCCACAAGCACATTCATCTAACACATATCCATCTATCACAATTGAATTATGCAAATCTTCATCAACCTTAACATTTTCACTTTCAACAATATTTCTTAGCCTATTTTTGTAACATTTGTAAGCTTTGATTTTAGTATAATATCTAAGGAAGATACCTTCATCAAACCTTGCATCAAATTTTCCTAAGTTTTCTTCATCTCTTTTGATATAACACTTGCTTCCAAATACTATAAAATACTTGATAAGTGCCTCTTTATTCCATGAACTTCACAAAACATGTTAAACTCATTGAATGTGAATTTTCCACCTTTTTCAAACCTCAAACATTTTATTTTCAAGTCTATTTCATTCTCAACCATAGCTTTAAATGCTTTGAACCTATCTAGAGAATTAAATTTCTCTCTAAGAAAATGTCATTCTAGAGTAATCATCAATAAAAAGCATGAAATGCCTCTCACCTTGAAAAATTCTCACCCTTGTAGTACCACAAAGATCTGTATATATTAATTATAGTATTCTAGTACTAGATTGTTCCTTTCTCTTGAAAATACTCCTTATTTTCTTTCCAATTTGACTTTTTTTGCAAATGACGTTGATAGGTTTTGTGATTCTTGCTAAGTGTCTTACTGAATGAACCAAACTGATTCTAACCAAATTGTCAAAATTCATGTGACACATCCTTTGGTTTCATAATCAACTATCATTAATCTGAGACATAAAGCAATGACCATCAACACACTTGAGCTAATAGATGTTTTCAACTATTCTCTTACTATTATCAATCATAGTTTCAGACCCTTTTCTAATTTCACATATTTCATCCTTAAACACAAGATTATATCTTTATCTACACATTTTTTCAACACTCAATATTATTCCTTAATCCTTTAACACAGTAAACATCTTTAGTATTATGCTTTCCATCAAAACTAATTGAACCTATTTCACAAATCTTAGCTCTTGAATCATCTCCAAATTTAACTAATCCTCCATCATACTTTTCAAGCTAAAAAAGCTTACTTTTGTCTATGGTCATGTGATTAGAGTAGCCACTATTAACAATCTAGTATTTTTTATCAAGTTTGAAGTGAAAATTAGAAACCAAAGTACCTTCAACCTTATCCTTCTTCTCTGGAATACTTTCCTTCACACAAATTTTAGAAGTAGTAGAAGTAGATTCATATATTAAAGATACTAACAAGAATTCATCATCATCTTCATAACCAGATTCATCATTAGAAATACCAACATCTTCTCTAACATAGTAACTCCTTTCAATCATCTTTCCTTTGTTCTCCTTACTTTTATTGTTCCAAGATCTTTTTGGACATCTTGAAATATAATGACCTATATTTCCACAACTAAAATATTTGAAAGGTAGTTTACCTTTATAATTACTGGTGCCCTTTTTCATCCTTCTTACTAAGTTAGCTTTCACATCATCAAGATCTTCTCCATCTGAATTTTCAACTATTTTTTATTTTCCATCCTTCAAAAAAATTTCCACTTTTGTACCATTTTTCAAACCAAGTTTTATCATTTCAAATGAAGTTAGTGTACCAAAAAACTGATCTCTAGAGTAAGTATTAAAATTTACAACTTCCTCAATAACATATACCTTTTCACTATAAGAATCAAGAAGAGATATAAGAAATTTCTTTACCACTCTAGGTTCTTTGACTTATGCACCAAGACCTCTCATTGCACTTACCAGCTCATCAACTCTTTCCATGTAAATTATAATTGTTTCATCTTCAAAAATTAATAGGGTCTCAAATTGTGCCTTCAAATTCTACAAATTTTATTCTTTAACCTTATGATCTCCTTCATAAATGCTCTCTAGCTTATCCCAAACTTCTTTAGTAGTCTTCAGATTCATAACCTTTACTAATTCAAATTTTGAGATGTTATTCAAAAGAATAAATCTTGCCTTACCATTTATTTCATGTTCCTTGATCTCATCACTTATGCTTGGACCATTTATAGGTGCAACATATTGAGTATTTATTTCTTTTTCAATCTCATACCCATAGGATGTCATATCTCCTTCAATATTTTTCTTATAGAATGCATAGTCTATACCATCAAACTTAAGGGAATCTAACTTGTTCAACATTCAAAATATACCTCAAGTGGTTAAGCTCTTCTCTTAGGAACCTTTCTTTGATACTAGTTATTAAATGAACAAGACAACTAAGAGGGGGGGCAAATTAGTTGTATCTAATTAAAACATCAAAACCTTGAACAATAATTAGATCCACATGCATTCATCAAACTCTATTTTGTTATAATGTTTAAGCATGAAAAGAAAATAAAAAAAATTGAAATAATAACACCATACACAAGAGAAGACCAGATTTACATTGAAAATCCAATGAGGGAAAAACCGTAGTGAGGATTAGCTCACAATAAAGTAATTGCAAAACTAGTATAAGGGCTCATTGCCAGAATAGGACACACTATCTAATAGGGCTCATAGCTAGGGCTCACTTTCATAGAAATAAAAGAATATAGAAGAGAAATGTTACACAAAGAACAACTTCTCAATGCAATAGAGAATCCACCACAATTACTTCAACACCTGCACAACCTTGTTTGAAATATTATGAACACCTTCAGCTCACTTCCTTCAAAATTCCAACACTTTGAAGTTCACACTTCTCTACTCAAATTCACATCTATACTTCTATAATTCAAGTTACATTCATTGCTTGCATCTATCTCACATCTATCTTGAGATCTTCCATCAACACCACTCTTATTTATATCATCCTCAACCTTGAAAAGCTTCTCCAAGGTTGGAAACCATCCTTTACATTTACAATTTCAATTTAGGTCTACACCTAAACATTCCCACAGTGGATAGGAATGAGGGAAACCCATATAAATCCTTAGTTAGGACCCAAATATGTCCTAACATGCCTCAAAATGTTTCCAAAAGCTTCACATGTAGTGCTAATACTAGGTCATTTGTTACCCATGCTAAACCCCATAAAAACATTAGGTGCACACTTCCCATTTGATCAAGATGACACATATAACACACAAATATCTTTTACATGATCTATAACAATCCATGAACCACCTAAGATCCAACAAAGACTTCATCCAAACTTGCATCATAGAAATACTTCTATCCAGAATAGCTGATTAACCTTATATGCAAACTAACACATGAAACACACATTGTATTGCACCAAATCATGAGAAACCTTGAATACTAAAAGCTATAAACAACTTTCTAGATCCACACAACCTGAAGCAAAACTATAGAGAAATGTGGAGAAAATTCACTTCTCCTAGACCAAAAAAAATAACACTGAAAACCTAGTTCACACACTAGTGAACACATCTCAGTCTTCACAACAATCCAAAAACCCAAACTTTGGATATAGAGACTACTGAAAACCCTAAAAAATATATCAAATTTTCACAGGCATAGAATCAACACAAAAGAAACATGAAGCACATCCTAGAGCACATTTTGAACACTTGCACAACATTGTTTTCTCTGTTTATCAAATTTTCTCAAAAGCACTTGGAAACCAAGTACTAGAGACACTATCCTAACACATTGCATCATTCCAATACATTTATAGACATTGCAACATAAATATAGCTCCATGTACTCACAAAAATTCATCAATATCTCATCTATACATGTACACAAACTATAACAACTCATTTCCCTCTTTTTCACAATTTTCTCAATATCCTCAACATCTTCATCATACAAAAACATTCCTTAAAACATAGTTGACATCAATGAAAACACTAGCTTGTTGATATCAATGAAAACAACAGCTTGTTGATATCAAGGACAACACCTTCATACTTGCAATAGCTATATTTCAAGAAGATTCTAGAGAGTCATATGTGGTAGCAGTAAAAATGATATTTAGATACTTAAAGGGCACTTTAGAATATGGCTTGTGGTATCCAAAGGATATTGATTTATATTTAAGTGCCTATACAAATACAGATTGGGAAGGTTGTGTGGATGATAGAAGAAGTACAAGTGGTGGTGCTTTCTTTCTTGGAGACAAGTTGGTATCTTGGCTAAGAAAAAATTAGGATTGAGTTTCATTATCTACTATAGAAGATAAGATGTTGTGGATAAAATAGACCTTGAGGGATATCAAGGTATCATATCGTGAACCTATTCCTATCTTATATGATAATAAAATTGTTATCAATATTTCAAAGAATGTAGTAATTCATTCAGGACAATGTATATCTCCATCCGATATGACTTCTTGAGAGAAAAAGTTGTAGAGAATGAGGTGAAGTTGGAGTATGTTCCTACTAAGGATCAAGTCAATGATATCTTAAGGCGTTTCCAAAAGATGATATTGAGTATCTCCAGTAGAAGTTGGGGGTTATTGTCCCTCCTTTCAACTAGATGCATAAGGATGTGCATCTATTTGAGAAGCATTTCAAGTTATATTTTTGGTCCTAGACCGATATTGAAGGCTACCTCTTGGGGGGGTAGGTAGCAGTGGTTGTTGATTGGTGTTGTATTTTTTTGATGGTATTTTACATTGAAGCTTTGTCAAATGAAATGAGATTAGAAGATGTAGAGTGGTGGAAAGAGTTGGTTGCAGTTGTTGTCCCTTACAGGTGTTTCCTTTGGGGGAAAGCTAGTATATGTGAGTAATGAAAAAAGGTGAATAAAAGAAAAGAAACTATTGTTGTCATTTTCCATTGATGTCAAAGGGGGAGAAAATTAGCTAAAAAAACATACGAATAAAGGATAAGGTATTGGTAAAAGAGAAAGTGTTGGAAAGAATAAATACTTGTGTAAGGGGGAGAAATGTGTATTGATGAGTAGTATGTGTTGTTGATCAAAGTTGTTGGTTGTTATTAATGGTTTTTCATATGAGGTGTTTCCATCAATAAAAAAGGGGGATATTTTTGGAAACTTGTGCTATCATTGATGTCAATAGATTGTTGTTGCATTGATGTCAACCCTTGAGGAAGTAAGTGTGTTGGTTACATTATGTTGTCATTAGTATTGTCACTAGTGTCAACCTCCAATGTTGCAATGATGAGTAAGTGCTTGTGGATATCAACCTCTTGTGTGGTTGATATTTTGAGAATGTGTTGTAGATGTTGAGTTGGTGTTTGTGGTGCTTGGTTTCTAGGTGCTTTTGAGAAAATTTGAATAAAAGAGAGTTTAGTGTGGTTGAGTGGTGTTCTGGTTTGTGATCTACATTTTATATGTACTAAACCTATGCTTTTATGGTTTGAATATGTTGATCAAAGGTGTTCAGAGGTTCTATATCTATATTTTTAGGTCTAGATCATGTGGTAGAAGAAGTTGTATTCACCAGTATGTGAACTATGGAAAAAGGTTGTCTAGGAGAAATGAGATTTATCTGTATTTCTCCACATTAAAGTCTTTGGTGTTGTGGATCTGGGAACATTCTTATATCTTCTGAATCTAAATTCCCTCAAAGTTTCAGGTGTTGAGTCATTCTTTAAGGTTTTTTGGTATGTTGGATGTTTTTGCTATTGTGTCTAGTTACATAGAATGAAGTTGTTCTTAAGTTTTAGGTGGTTTCAATAGTAGTGTTGAATTCTTTTATGATTTGGAATATTTTGATATGTTGTATGAATGTTTTGGAGTGTTTCTATGTGGTCTATAGGCCATGTTTGGATCTAATGAAGTGTACTAAGACAACTGGAATTGATGAGAAAATGTGTCAGACTACTCGAATTGATGAGAAAATGTGTCAACATTCTTTAGAATACCTAAGGTTACTGGAGGTAGTCAGCTGAAGGTGGTAGATGGTCTTAAGGTATAGTGGTGGATCTTTTCTATTACTCTAAGATGGATTTCTCATTGTAAAAATATTATTTATTCTTATTTCTCATCTAGTAGTGAGCCTTTAGCAATGAGCCCTTCGATAGTGATCCTATTTTATTTAGTGTTGTAATTACTTTATATTGCAAGCTAATCTTCACCATGGTTTTGCCCTTCTTGGGTTTTTGACATAAATCTTGTGTTCTTATGTGTTTGGATGTGTTTGCATTATTGTTTCTCATATTTACATTTTTCTAATGCATGATAAGAATTTATGGTTGTTAAATTTTTAAGGGCTAATGTAGATATGAATGTTAATGAGGGTTTTGATGTTTTAATATACAACTAATTCATCCCTACTCTCAGTTTTCCTTTGCATTTAAAAATCCTTACATTGGATAAAAATTCCACCATTTACAACTTTTGATATAATCGGATGAGAAAACCACTTTGAGTTGGACAAAATCAAGAGACTATTATTTAGAAGACTTCACTAGCCAGCTATAGGAATAAAAATAAATCTATATGTGACATTGTGTGAAATTGGGAGAGAATTTTTTAGAGAACTTAAAAAAAATTGTGACTTTTAGGCTCTTAGGTCTATTAAGAGAGATTATATATGCATTGCATCCTAAAAGGTTTTAAGGCCTTTTTTTTGGAAGAATAAGAATATTTTCATTGATATGCTTACCAACAAAATGAGTATGAAGTATAAGTATAAGTTGTATAGTATGCAGTTCAGTGTTGTCATTGATGTCAACATTGTATTCCAATATGAAGATCACAATGTAGACCAATTTGTAATATTTGAGAATGTTTGAAGATGGTTATCTAGTGGATATTTTTAAGAAGGTTTCATTTGGTGAAGACAGTTGAAGTGATAAATTGACTAAGTGTCAAAACAAGTAATACAATGTACATGGAATCTAACATTTTGGTCAGCATTGGTCCATTGTGTAGAATATCACTCTATAGTTTTGAGGTAATTTTATTGGATGTTAGAAGAGTCTAAATCCAAAATTTTAGAGTGTTTTGATTCTAGTGTGGAAGATATGAATGACAAAAGTTCTGATATGGTAGTTACAGTGTCACCAATATAGTATGTTTGTTTTGGAGGATCTGCATCTCTTCATGGATTGGTATCCAACTTTGTGGATTTATGGAGATGTTGAAAAGTGTTAGTAGACTGTGAATTCCAAGTGGAATGAATTTTGGAGGTCCATGTGTCTATTCATGGTTGTACAGTTGGAGAATTTCTATTTCAAGTCATTACCAATGTTAACCTAATAAGTCTTGTATATTGCAAAGTTTTAATAAGTTATGATTTGTTATGTGGGAGATAGTATAGGTCCATGCCAACCTATTTGGATGTGTTATAAGTTTTTAATTTTGGTGAAAATAATGTATGTGTGTTGATCCAACAAGATATAATGTGTATGATACTTATAATTAGGTTGACTTAATTGATGTTTTATGTGTTTGTGCATAAAAAAGATATATATAAGTTATTTTTCAATATTTTAGAGATAGAATGTAATGTAATGTTTAGTTGATGTGAATTGTGTGAGTATAAGGTGAATGGAGAGAAGAATAGAGTGTTAGTGAAAATTAGTATGAAGTGTGTGAAGTTGGTATATTAAGCTTCAATGGAATTGTAATTCATGCATATTTTAGATGCAACTATAACAGTTAAAATCTTGGTTGTGTGCCTCAATCTCTTCTATTGTTTCTTCTTTTAGTTGGTAGTGAGTCCATGAGGATAGTGATTCCACCTACAATGAGCAATTCTATAATATCGTATTACCAATTATAATATATTGTGAGCTAATCCTCACTGTGGTTTTTCTCATTTAGGTTTTCCACATAAAAATATAGTGTTCATGTGTTATGTGATGTTGATGGTTGCTTTGATGCTTTCATTTCTTACTGTAAATTGAATATACTATGTGGAATAAATGTTTAAATATTTAAGTGGTTTCATAGAATACTAATTCACACACCCCTCTCAGTATTTTGAGTGTTCAACAATTGGTATCAGAGCTTGGTTCCTTGCAAGCAGCTTAACCACTTGGGAAAGGTCTTGGAGGTTGAACACATGACTGTTAGAAGATTTCCTACTCCTCTAGAAGAGATTCCTACAGTTGGATTCATAGAAGAATATTGCATAGTTGACATGAATAGAGAACTCAAAATAGTTCTTGAAGATCTAGAAAGAATTGAAGGTGAAATTAGAGACCTGAGATAAAATATTAAAGAAGCAAATGAATGCATTAGAAAGTTGAGAGAGAAAATCAAGAAATTTAGAGAAAGACATAAGGAGCTCAATGAGTTGTTGAAGAAATAAAATGAAATAATCAATCGTTTGAAAGTACAAGTTTGTTGATGATGTTTTTAGCATTGCACCAACATAAACACAATGCAAGTATCCTGTCTCTCTTGAAAGGTAAATTTTTATCAGCAAGCCTCAAGAAAAAACCCCAAGGTCTCTAATGTCAGTTCTTGACAATGCACAAAAAAATCAATGAAAATTTGATTTGTTGGTTAGCACAAAGGGCATTTATGGTCAAACAAAAGACTGAAACTCCTAGATCAACAATGAGGGATTTACAAGATCTGAAAATGAAAATAAACCCTATAATTTTCCTAAATCTGTAGTCTAGAAATTATATTTCATCAAATATAACAATTCAGTGATGCTTTCAATTCCTATTCTAACAATGATCTCAAAGAAATATCAAAATATGAAGGTTTAGAGAGATTTATAATCTAAGTCCTAAGTGCAATCATTAAAATAATAGAGCATTCAAGGTGGAACAATCTTCAAAACCAATTTCTACTTAACCAAGATCAAATCTACAATATAACAAAAATAGTGCAATCTTCAAAGGTGTGAAATATTCAAACATTCACCCAAAATGGCATTAAATGCATAAACACTCACAATTGAACTATTGCAATAAAGAGTAGGCCTAGGCTAACTTTCCACAACAACTTACAATAAAAAAATTGCTAAAAGTATGGACCGAAAATTCCCCAAACACCTTAAACACTATATCATAAATATGAAACAACTGCAACTAGATTTAATCTAAATCTACAAATTACTCACTCAAAAACAACTTGAAACAACTTTGAAGCATAGGAACCATGCACATAAATGAAACAAAATTGAAAAGAGAACCAAATAAATGTATTCTCTTGTATTCACTTTACTAAAACCTTGAAACAATTCCAAGATCAACCTCTATAATGAGGAGAGACCTCCAATACATATAGAGTTTCACCAAATATGTCGGCCTAGAGAAAATTAAATTAGGGCTTCCAATTCAGGTCAGCCTAAACAAGTCAGCTTTATACAATTTTAATTGCCCATTAATTTTACAATGAAATATTAAAAGGTTGGCCTCTAGAAGATACATCAAAATTAAATAAAAAGCCCTTGACACAACTTTCTAGGCATGATTGACTTGTAACTCTAGCTAGCTTGATGTAGTATGCACAAAATTCAAAGTAATCATGCTTGGCCATCCTCTTTATCCTTTTCTTTCCTTCTAGAAAGTTCTTGTACTTTACAAAATACCCCATCAAGGTTGACTTGATTAGGAACTAGAATAACTTTCAACCTTGCCTTAATTAACCTCACCTCCTATTCATATTTAGCCAAGGCTTTATTCCAATCCATTTGCATCTCTTGATATTTATCCAATTTTGAAATATATGTTGTTGCATCTTCTAGATGATTTAATGTTATAGGCCAATCCTCAATAGGTGAATAGACCTCATGCCACCATTTATTTAACTAATCAATCTTCAAATTTTTCTTTCCACTTTTTCCTTGTAGTTACAACTTTGAAAAAGGAAATACAACTATTTAGGATATCTTTCAATTTATTATGGACTTTTAAAATTTTCTCCAAAGCTTTATCTATGAGCTCCTTTTTCAATTCAAATGCTTCTATCCACTCCTTTGTCTTATTCACATACCTAGATGCAAGGATATATTTATTTACTAGCCTCTCCTCTAGAATTTTAACTATCTTCATTAATTTGGTTGTGGAAGCATCATTTGTTACTTTGCATTCTTCTACCAGTTGTTTTACCTCATCTAGAAAATAAGATTTCTTTTCATACACATGTAAAACCTTTTTAATCAGATTATATCCCTTATAAGATACCTCATTTTTCCATTTTTGGGTGACTTGCACAGATGTTTTCATTTTCTCAATTTCATTAACATCTTTAGACAACAAGTCACATGAAGCAGAATTACCCACACAATCTTGTGTTTGCAGGGGTTTCACCAAGTGTTGGATATATTTATGCAATTCTTCTACTTGTTGTTGCAACTTCTCTTTGGCTTGTGTTTCATTATCTAACCTTTTCAAGATAGCATCCATAGACTCTTTCAGATGTTCCTTCTCCTGCTTCTTTGTAGATGGACCCAAATTAACTGTTTCAACTTTGTAGTCAAAGGGAGTAGCTTCATTATTGTGCTTGTTAGCTGGGTGGTGGCCTCACCTCTTGTAATCTTTGAAATTTTTCTAGCCTTCTTTCTTTCTTTGGTTTTCTGCAAGAAATCTAGGAAGTTATCCCAATCCAGTGATGTTTCCTCAATAACCACTAGTTTAGGATTCAATATTTCTTCTAACCAGTCAGAAACAGTAGACTCTTTTAGATTGGTATCATCATGAGGACTATTTTTCTCCTCATGGTCTTTAGGTTGATTGGTCTCAATATATTCTCCCTATTCATGTTCCTCACTTTTATTTTCCTCATCAAATTGATGTGTTTCCTATTTTTGAGGTGATCCAATGGGTACCTCCTCTTTCTTCTATGGTTCTTTATCTCCTTCATTCTCTTGAATTTGTACCTCAAATGTTTTTTGTTCCAATTTTATCCCAAGGTTACTAAGATCTCCACTCTTTATAGTTTCTAACTCCTCTTCTTTTTGTTATCCTTGCTCTTGCTCCTTAGAAACATTGACTTCATCCTTTGCTACCTCTCCCTCCTCTTTGTTAGAATTCACATGGTGGTGAGGTGATTAAGGAGGAGTGTTAATCTCTTTTGCAATTTCACATTCACTAACTGGTGGTTCATTTGAAATTTCCTTTGGTTCTTCAACCACCTTTTCAATATTTTGTACAATTAAGTGGGAAACCTTTGACTTATGAGAATTATTTCTAACATACACTTGTGTCTTGTCTCCAGAGCTTTCCACCTCATTTTCCTTTGTTTGGGTTGCACCTTCTTCATTATCCTTAGTTTTCTTTGAGATGTTTGAAGGTGATCCCTTTTCTCCTTGACAAGCCTTCTTTTCTTTGAAGATTAGGCCTTAGTTGTCTCTCCAGTTATCTCCTTTGTAGGCATTCTTTTAGCAATTGGAAGCCTCTTACTTTCAATTCCCTTGGCCATTTCCTTGGTTTGACCTCTTCTTCTCCTCTTAATGATAAGAGGTTTATCCTCATAACATTATTCTTCTTCTTGAGCAATCGAGGTGTCATCCTTTGTTTTCTTAGAATCATCCTCCTTTGATTAAGACTCTAAGTCTCCCATCAAATCATAAGTGAACTTAGTTCCCTCTACTCCTAATTCTAAAATATTATATTTTTTTCCACTTCTTTGAATATCCAATCATTGGAGAATTGATTTGATCTAGCTCAACCACTTCATCCTCAGCCTAGTTTATTGTAGGGAGTGGCTTATTCTAGAACTATGTGCAATCATGATATTGAATGAAATCTTCTTCATCTCCCACCTAATCTGGCACATTTTTTACTCCATAAATTCTAATTAGATTTTGTGGAAGCTAGGATTATTTCCTTTAATGACTTCAAATTCATCTCTACAATTTTCCCAATAGTCTTATATATGATCTTTATGCCTATACTACCTATTGGCCATTTTCTGTGTCACTCCATAATAGTCAAAATTTTCTCTATATGAATAAGAATACAAATGCAAGCGAGCCATTTCTAACTCAAAATGATGGGCACTTTTTATAGAAGGGAAAGCCTCTAAGCTACCAATTCTCAAGGGAAAATCACCACCAACTCTATTTTTATGCATTGCCTTCAAAATCAAATCAAATGTTGCTACTTGTCTTATCAGCTTAAGAAATACAACCTTGTATGTGGGATACCTAGGAAGTTTTTAGGGTACCTTTGGACTTCCATGAACTCTGATATATGTGAATTTTAGGAATTGAATAAACCAATGACTATATTTCCTTATCAAATTTATAGCCTCTACTAAAATTCTCATATGAAGAGCATCTTGCAGGGTTCTAGTTATATACATTGTGAAGACATCATTAACCCTCCTATAGTTGGAAGTATTCAAATGAAATTGAGGGTATACATCATATACTCTATCTTGGCCAATGGTGCCCTTATAATTTAGACCTCTATATCTATAATTCCTTGCCAACATATACAACACATAAGAGGTCATGGTGAATAACCTTGTATCCTACACCTTTCTGGATTGTCTATCTAGATTGTCACTGATCATTCTTGTCTTATGGTAATTAACTCTACTTTCAATCTGTGATATGACATAAAACATCCAATACTCAAACAAAAAATCCTTCTCAAATCCTAGAACTCTATTGAGGAGAGTGATCATATCATTATATTCCATCTTAAAATCACTTCTATGTAACTATTTTGGCAACTTGGAATAATAGGACTTAGGCTTGTCAATCCAATACTTTTTCATCATTTCTAATGCTTGATTAGGATCATCATTGTAGAATTTATTCGCTATCTCTAAGTTCACCTTGATTAGCTTATGATGTGATCCAATGTTGAATTCTTTATCTATTTCCTCCTATGTTAAGTTGGCCATGACTCTCCCTTGAGGTCCAACTAATATCCTTTTTTTAGATTCATAGTGCTTAGCACACTCAAAAATCAATTTAGTACAATGTATGGAAGGTGGAAACCTAGCTGCTTATGCCAATCCTATATGCACTAAAGTTCCATCAAGTAGGGTGGGATCATTGCAATACATCATTTTTATGAAATCCTTATAGTCCACTTGCCCCATGTTTGTGTCTCCAACTTTTGCCTAGTGTGAGATGATCTTGGACTTAGAATTCTTCCCTTGAAGTCATACTTCATCTTTTCAGCTCTAGTGTTGGGCTCCTTGTTGACTAATTCAGTATATTTTTCTTTAGAACCCTTAGGTTTTATGGATTCTACCTACATCTAGTTAGAATAAATACCATAATCACTAAAAATGCAAATAAAAAATTAATGATCGCATCATTTCATCACTAGATTAAACATTATAAACCATATGCAATAATCAACAAGTTATTATTTATCATTATAGTCCAAAAAAAAAAAATTACAAACCAATTATAACACACTTCATATTTTCATCAACTTCAGGGATTCCAACTATTGATGGATTTGGGGAATTCAACCTCTCAAGCATTACACAAAAAGAGATCTATGGGAATTTCATAGACAAATAGATTCCACAAAGAAGAGAACACTCCCATCATCCACTCCCATTCATGTAGCTAAGATGTAAATTAAAAACCTAGTATCCAATCTTTACCATGCAATTCATATATCTATCAAGTCACATCACTTAAAACCATAATAGTTTTTGGAATCTAAGTGAGGGAAAAATCTATGAAACTCAAATATTCAAGTAATCCATTGCAACGAGGATTTAGCGAGGAACATGCTTTCAGGAATTCCATGATTCTAAGGATTACATGCAAGATTAGTTATCGAGTTTTCCACAAAGAAACAGATTTAGCGAAGAGACACTTCAGGTACTCCAAGACTTGAGAGATTTCACAAAATCTCACAAAACAAGCTCCAACTTAGTTCACAAAGAATAATCATACCACATTCTTATCATCATATGCTAAGGATCAATCTCAAATTTCACAATGACATCAACAATTTAAATCAAGCACAAATCACAGTTAATGAAATTATTTGATTAATCACTCAACATCACAACCATGACTTTCAAAATTAAAAAAACTAGGGTTTACCTACAAATGTATTTATCAACTTTAAACGCATAAAAAAATAGGTGAATATGATTATTTTAATTCAAATTTTCCCTAATTCACTCCATCCAAACTAAAATTAATGAAATGCATTATGAAAATAATGAAAACCAAAACCCTAGCCCAAATGATATGCAAAACAATGCCCTAATCTTAATTTATTACTTTGAATGAACATGAAAAGCAAATAAAATTGATTTCAAAGAAAGAACTAAATTAACACTTAGATAGAGTTGATGCAATGATAACTATTTACAAGAAAAATAAACTATAAATGAGTCCAAATACAAATACAACCTGAAATAATATGGACTCAAAATCATGACTTCAAAACCAAATGTAGAATGTCATTCAAATTGTGATCACAATCCAATAAACCATTGAATTTCATGCTATACTCACTTCAGAATTCATAGAAGATGCTCAAAACCCTACCTTGCAACTCAGATAATGGTGATAAAGCACAAAAAACATGCCCAAAAACCCTATCCAATCAATCAACAAAATCCACTCATGGAATATACCCAAATCCAAGCTCTTGAATCACCAAGACACTCGACTACTCTTCAAAATGCAAGCTCTCAAATTTTCAAATGAATAATGATGCCAATGTGATATAAATCGCACCACAAATCTACCAAGAAGCATTAATGGCAACATACTTGGCTACAAATATCAATAAATGTATTGAAAAGACACCTTAGCTAGGATTCAAGAAATCCAAAATGACAAGGATTTCACACAAATGAGAACTTTGTGGAATCTACTAAAGCTTGAAATTAGAAAACCAAGAGACATTGGGTATTCTACCTCAAGAAGAATTTAGAGAAAAGGAACATTTTAGGGAATCTAAGGGACACTGGATTTAGCGAAAATCACAACCTTGGGTATTCTAGCCCCTTGGGGATTTAGCAAAACTCTCCCATACTTAGCCAATTTGGTACCCCAATAAAACCTTAAGCAACCAACCAATTTTAAGGGTCAAATATGAGGTCAACTATTGCAAAATGAACTCACCTAAAGTGTAGATTTGATCATCAAATATCAAAAAGGGAATTGAATTAAAATTCAAAGGACCCATCCCTTAAGGGTAAAAGGAAAAACCTACAACAAAAATGAAGGAGGAAAAAGAGTTAAAGAATGCATGAATGCTAAAATGAAACGAAAATCTAAAGAATGCTCAAAAATTGAAGAACTTGTGACCTTAAGATTAGATCTGGAAAAAGAAAAAATTCATGAAGAAAATTTCAAGATGAGTTCTACAAAGCTTGATGAAATGATTACAAACTAGAACGGATGTAAAGACAAAGAAGGTTTAGGGTTTGAGAAAGGTGAAAGCTCAAAGATAGATTAAACTTCAAATCAAGCTAAAAAGAAGATTCGAGAAAAGAAGAGCAATGGAAAATAGGTATGGAATCAAAGGAGAGACTTCAAAAGACCACCTATTAGACAACCAAATACACAAAGGTACCTATCTTTCAATGGTTTCTATTATTCATGTAATAAATTTGGATATAAGACTATGGAATGTAGAAGTAAAATGAATCAGAATGTTTTATATTTTCTTAGTTAGTGCTTTACATATAAGAGGTTTGGTCATAAGGCTAATAAATGCAAAACTCAAATGATGAACGGTTATAACAATGATATGAGGGTTCAATATTTTAATGGTTTTTTATATGTAAGTGATGGATTTAGGCATAAATATAATCAATTTAGATCTCGAATGAATGGAAGAAAGCCTATTCAAAAGAATGTCATATGTTACAATTATAGTAGAACTGGGCATATCTCTAAGTTTTGCAAAAGCAATAATGTGAAGAAGAAAAATTTGGTAAAGAAGAATGATCTGGTGAAAAAGGATGATCCAACAAATATGAAGAAAGAGATGGACAAGCTTTGGAAAAATAAGGAAGATAGTGAGACAAATCCTAAGCGTATGCTAGCATCTAGTGCATATGTTTCATCTAGAAACTAAAAAGAAAGCTTTGGCTTAAAGGGAGAAATAATAGAAAATTATTTATCCCCTACCAAAGAAATGGTGTTGATGCTTTAGCATGTGGATATGAGGTGTGATTCAATATGCTTGATCTATTGGAGAAAGAACCAGTGAAAAATATTGAGTTACAAAAATTTGTAAAGCATTTGAAGTTAATTATGCACATAGGGTTTTTACTAGCTTTTCAATTTGTGTATTCAATGAAAAATTAGGTCAATTTCTAAAGAGATTATAAGAGATTTCACTTGATCAAAAATAATTTGCAAACAAGAATTTGAGAAGAATAGAGCATTGAAAGAGTGAAGTTGAGTGATTGAAGAAATTGACATTTGGTGCAAGTGAAACCATAGCCAAGAAAGAATTTCAAAGGTATTTACAATTTCCATCTTCCATAGTTTCAAGAAGTACTTTCAGTTTATTGTAAAATTGCATACACTACAAGTTGTAGAGGCTGTAGAATTTCCCCAACCCAAATTCAAACGGTATCCCAACAAATCTTTGGTGGATACTTTGCATGAGTATCCATGGTTCATACTCATGCAAAGTTGGAAGAATATGATCATGGAAAAATGAGTGATATGTAGGTTAATGAACTCACCAAAGATGACTTTGAGTTGAAACTTTTTTTTGAGAGCTTGGCAAAGAAGAAGCTCAATGTATGGAATAGTTTCCCTAACTTTTGTCGCAATGATGCAATTTTTAGACACACTCTGAGTATAATACATGATATTTTTTTCTATCTTAACATACCCCACTTGATCAACAAGGAGGTGATTAGGCTTGTTATATGTTTATGTTCAACTAGACTAGTTTCAACATTGAATTCTATGAAAAATGAAGTAATGGAGCTAACTAGAGCAAGATATGATATGAGTGCATTGATAATCAAGAACATTAGGAACCTGACAATGAAGTATGCTTCAATAATGACCAGATACACAATATACTTCACCAACAGAGAAAATTTAGTATCTGTAACCACCATCAATACAACATGAGATGGTTGAGAATGGAGTTGACTATGATTTGTGTGAGTTGTTGAAACTGTAGTTTCTCAAAAATATACATAAGACTTGAAGGACTTTGAGTATGCTTTCAAGTTTGGAACTTTGATTGTTTTTTAACTATTTTAGTTTTTGAATGAGGTCCCTAGTATAAAGAACATAGTGTGGCTAAAGGATAAATTGGTAGTTTTTAAATGAGGTCCCTAGTATAAAGAACATAGTGTGGCTAAAGGATAAATTGGTAGCTTATCAAATCAAAGACCACATAAGGAGGTTGGGTAGTATGGAAGATTAGGAAGTAGCATTATGGGGATTTTTCAAGACCTTTTAGAAGAACATGCAAACTAGAGAAAGGATTCCCCAAAATATGGTGGAAAATTATAAAGATGACATTACTTTTCTAGTTAAAAAATATAGCTACATCATATAGGTAGTTGATCCCAGAACCATTTGGATCCCAGAGATGGGATATGAAATTAGAGAGGATGAAATAATCAGCTCAGTTGAATTTATGTTGAGAAAACAAAAAGATTCCTCTGAGGAGATATATGAAACATATGATGAGAAATCCATTGAGGTGCACATGGATCAAAGGTAGGAATAGCTAAAGAATACTATTGAGAATATGATTGCAACAATTACAAAGGAATTTGGATAAAATAAAGACATAGAGAAGGCTAAACCTATGTTTGATGCTCCTAGAGGATCATCTAGAAAAAGGAGATCTGGTAGAATAGCCACCACTCCTCTAGTTTTCCCAAAGTCCTTTGAGACTAAGATTGCTACATGAGAGAAGATAAGAGAGCCTGTAATTACTTTGGTAAAGGAGAAAACACTTTTGTTCAAATAGCAGAAAAGGACTGAAAAGGAAAGATTGATTTGATAGCACAAAATGTACAACAAGCCCTGTGAGAAGAAGATTGAGAAAAAAAGGCACAAGGGAATAGTACATGGGATTGAATGTGGAAGATGAAGAAAAAGTACCAAAATTGGTTCGGAAGAGGAAAACTAAAGCTTCACAAGGTGAAGCAAGTGGTAAAAGACAAAAGGTTGATATTGTGGATATAGATAATGAGGTAGAAATAGAAAAGGAAAAACAAGCCTTTGTGAGCCACATGAGAGAAAATAAAATAGAGTCTAGTAAGGAGAAAAAGATATGGGAAGACAAGAGGAAGAAGAAAAAGAATTTGGTAAGGGCACATAGTCCTATGAAACTTAATTCTTTGTTTAATGGGATTGTGGAGCATGAGATTTGGGAAGAAATTGCTGCCATGTACACTACCGCTATTGATATAGATAGGTAAACATTGAGGAAGCTATTGTAAAATATATTATTACTTTTGAGGTTAATATGAGGAATATTGAAAATTAATTGCTTGAAGAACTAAGGAATGCAATTTATGCAAGAACGTAGGAGGTGATAGATGAAGAGGAAAATTTGAGAGAATTTTCTCTGAAAAAGATTAGTGCACCTCTATCAGATGGAAATAAAGCCACATTGGCTCAAGTGTATAATAGGAAATTATGAACTAAGCCAAGGGTTACCACCCTTATGAGCAGATATCAAAATGAGTATGTAGAGAAGGTTTCCAATTTGGAAAAAAAGTTAGGACTTACTTTAGGAAATGAAGAAGAGATGCATGATGACATGCTATCTTTGGGAGTAAATATTGTAGAAGAAGCACAACAAGAGGATGTTCAACATGAGAATGAAACCAAACAAGGAAATGTGTAGGATAATTCTCTTCTAGAAGTGGAGGAAATAGTTGAAGAAAACATTACAGGTGAGGAGAATGTTACCGAAGAGGACACTACAATAGAAGATATGATTGATAATGCTCCTATAGTAGGAGATAACACCGCTGCAAAGGGAAAGGCTACAAAAGCTCAGAAGGAGGATTTACTTACAAGGAATGACACACTTCCTCTAGTATCAGAGGAAAATGTAGAGGATACTCAAGGCCACCTAGAGACAAAAATGCCTCCAAATAACAAAGATCAATCTACTGGTGAAGCTGTGCCCATAAATATAAAAAAGAGCGATGAGAAAAATTCTAAGGAGAAGAAGGATGAGGATGCATCAGAAAAAGATGAGAAGAAGGATGTGGATACACCAGTTAATACTGGTGAAAAGGAAAATATTTTAAAGGATAAGGTTGTAGAGGAGAGTGTAAAGGCTACTAGAGAATCTTTCGGTACCTTTGGAGATTCATTAAAGATTTTTTTAAATATGAAGCTCCAGTTCCAACCAGTAGTTTCTACCCAACTACTACAACTTCTGATGCAACAAGGTAATGTGGACATGGATAATATTTCTCTATTGCACAATCTTCATTTGGGTGATGTGTTTCATTCTTCTACATGAAAATAAATTATTGAGACACATCAAAAGAGTATAGAGATGATTGATGAAGAAATATAAATTCTACAAGAAAGTGTACTCAAAGAAAGTATTGACAACTCCTTATCTAGTATGGACAATCTGAAGTTTTTACTTGATTCATTTAAGGAGTATTCTAGTGGATTGAAAGAAAAATTGAAAAAATAATTAGATAAAAAGGTGAATGAGAAAATATTGTTGAATATAATGGAGAAGTGTGTTGTTGTACACAACAAATTTGAAGACAATCTTAAATTTGTGTAGGAGTGTGTGGCAAAAGCTAAAGTTTTATTTCAATTTTTCATGAAATGGTTGAGCTCTACAAAGAGCATAAAAGATGATATGGACTCTATTAAGTCCCAAATAGATAAATATTTTGGTGCTTATGATCCAACACAAGATTTGGATGGAAGCACAAGGTCCACAATAGAGAATTTGCATGAGTAGTTCTTCCAACTACAAGTTCAAAAGGAAAATATTATAATGTAGTTTTTTCACTTTAGGGATCTGATGAATGTTAAGTTCATACCTATTTCTAGTGCCTTGTTGAGTGTTGAAAATGCTTCAAAGTTAAATCTAATACCCAACACTTTGAATGACAGTGAAAAACTCTTGATGGAGTTGGAGACCTAGAGTAGAATTCTTGGCCTAGCCAAGAAGAGTTGGGAAGAAGGAAAGTAGGAGTGGAAAACTCACTTGGAGAAGCTACAAGAGTCAAATACTTCCTTTGGGTGACTATATTTTTCTTTTTAAGAAATTCAGTTTATTGTTTAGATTTCAGTGTACATATGTAGATGGTATAAGGTAGTATTCTAATGCAAGTTTTTTAATTTGGTAGAAATGGATAGCACCCTTAGGGGAAGTCAATAAAGTTTTGGGTTTGTATATATGCATATATTAGTTAGGGGAAATACATGAGCATGTGTAAGTATGTATGAAATCCGGTAGATACAAAACCATGTAAAGGGGGAGAAGATATGTAAGTATGCACCCTCTTCCCTTGATGTCAAAGGGGGAGAATAGTTTTGGGAGATATTTAAGGAAATTTTCCATCAATGACAAAGAGGGAGATTATTGGAAGAACAAGAATATTTTCATTGATATGCTTACTAGCAACATGAGCATGGAGTATAAGTATAAGTTGTATAGTACGCAGTTCAATGTTGTCAGAATTATATTTTGGTATGAATATTACAATGCAGACTATCTTGTACAATTTGAGCATGTTTGAAGATGGTTATCTAGTGGATATTTATAAGAAGGTTTGATCCAATGAAGACTATTGAAGTGATAAATGGACTAAGTGTCAAAATAGGTAATATGGTGTACAATACATCTGACATTTTGGTCCACATTGGTCTGTTGTGTAGAATCTTACTTTATAGTGTAACCAAAGAATATAGATGCAGAACAAACTTTCCCAATGTCAAAACTTAGAGAAGAATGCAGATATGACTTTAATTTTACAATTAATACCATTAAGATGCACATGAAGGAAACAATAGAATAGAGAAATAAACTCAAACACAATTGACACCAGATTTATGTGGGAAAACCTTTATGGGAAAAAAAACCCACCTCACCAAATAAAATCACATGTATTACAATAATCAAATTACATACAAGTTATAGACTCTCCTTTTAGATGTCAATATTATAGAAACAATATTTCCTTTATCAATCTCATACAGAATATCACAAATACAATGCTCTCTTACATCATATAATGAAACTCACAAACTGATCAATTGATCATCCAACCTCTGAACCATCAAACTACTTAACCTTTTCATAGTTCATGTACATTGCAATGTATAGCAACAACCATGATCAATTAATTCTTTGTAAAACCAATTCAATTCAACTTCCTCCACAGAGCAACCATCGAACTTCCCAGAAATTCAAATGACCTCCTTCCAAGTCAATAAAATCTTCCACTAAATGGCTTACAACTCAACAAAAAACCAAGAAGCCATGCTCTTCCCCTTACACTGTGCTACCGCTACACAGTCAATAGGTTCCTAGAGGGTGGCAGTTTACCACACTACCACTAGATAGTTTACAAGCATCCACAGTATGGTTGTTTACACTGCACTACCATTGCACATCTGGAAAACCCCTGTGACATGGCGATAACCACTCTACCACATCCCAGAGTAAAGTCACCCGTGGTATGGTGGTATCCACCACACTATCACTCAAAAGTTGAGAGGGTCTTGTGGTATGGCAGTAACCACTACACTACTACCCAATAGATGAGAGAATCTTGTAGTATGGAAGTAACCGTTCTATCACTAAACATCCAGTGAGCTCCTACGTTATGGTGGTAACTATGCCACTGTAGCCTAGTGTAAAAACACCTACAATATGGTAGTATCCATCACACTACCACTATACAATCAAGAGGCACCTGTAGTATGGCGGTAATCGCCCTACCACTCCTATCTCTCAATCACCTAGCAGTATAGAGGTAAAGGCATAATTAGAATACTTATGAATTCTTTATTTCTTGGTGACAGAACTAGGGTCATACCAGTGAGTTTGAGACACATATTCTCAACAATCTCCCACTTTAGGAAGAACTCACTAAACCCATTTTCAATACTTGAAGTCATTGAATATTCTAGACCCCAAGGCCCATAGAATTTGCACACCATCTGAACTTGTCCATGCTCACTGGATTTGTCAAAGAATCAACAACATTCTTTAGAGTATCCACCTTTTCCAAATAGAACTTTCCATCCTCCACCATATCTCATACAAAATGATACTGCACATCAATATGTTTCATCCTGGCATGGAAAGTAGGATTTTCTGCCAGACAAATGGCAATTTAACTGTCACAACAAATAATAATCTTCCTTGCATCAAAATCAATATCAGAACACAATCTTCTAAGACAAATGGCTTCCTTAAAGGCATGATTTTATGCCATGTACCCAGCCTTTGTAGTAGATAAAGTGACTATAGCCTGCCGCTTACTCATCCAACTAACTACACCACCATTTATCTTGAAACAATATCCTCTGGTGGATCTTCTGCTATCAATCCCCCCTACCCAATCAGAATCCACATACCCATGAATGTTGAGAGTCCTCTATGATTCAACTAAATTATCATGGTAACAAAAAGAATATTCTAAAGTGCCCTTTATATATCTAAACACTCTTTTCATAGCATCCCAATGTGTCCTTCCAAGATTAGCCATAAACCGACTAAGTACTCCCACTGCTTGGGCAATGTATGGCCTTGTACAAACCATTGCATACATTAAACTACCAATTGCACTAGCATAAGGCACTTTGGTCATGTCCTCTATCTTAGTAGGAGATTTTGGACAATCTTCAATAAATAGCTTTGTTCCTTGCAAAACTAGAACAACTAGCTACTTGCAAATAGTCATACAAAATCTCTCTAGAATAGTGTTAATATACTTACTCTGGCAGAGCCAAATTTTTCTATTCTTCCTATCCTTGGTTATTTCCATTCCCAGAATATACCTAGCTGCACCAAGATCTTTCATTTTGAACTTTGTAGACAGTTGAGATTTTAGATCAGAAATCATAAACTTACTATTGCCTATGAACAACATATCATCAACATAGAGAGAAATAACAAGAACCTGATCATTTTTAGTCTTGAAGTACATGCAATGATCTAATTTCGATCTTACAAAACCTAGTGACAAAACAAACATGTCAAATTTTTGGTACCAAATTCTAGGTGACTGTTTTAAACCATATAGAGTTTTCTTTAACTTGCAAACTAGATTTTCTTTACCTTTTACTATAAATTCCTCAAGTTGGGACATATAAATTTCTTCTTCAAGATCACCATGAAGAAATGTTGTCTTCACATCCATATGCTCAATCTTCAATTTATAATTTGTTGCAAGTGACAAAAAGAAACCTAATAGATGTAAGCTTTGCTACTATAGAAAATATTTCCCCATAATAAATTCCCTCTACCTAGGAATAACCCTTTGCAACCAACCTCACTTTGTACTTTTCAATACTGCCATCCAAGCCAATTTTCTATTTAAAAACCCATTTATAGCCCACAAGCTTTATACCTTCAAGCAATGGAACCATATCCCAAGTGTCATTCTTCTTTAATGATGCCATTTCCTCATTCATGGCCTCCAACCAGGAATTTGAATCAGTCATCTCAACTACCTCTTTTATAGTCCTAGGCTCATCGTTATTAGTAATCAAAGCATAAGAAAAACTAGAATCCAACATAGAGAATCCATACCTATCAGGTTGTTTCTTCTGATGTGTAGTCCTCCTCATAGGTTGAGGCTGAGGTTGTAATTCTTGTTTAGAACTCTCAGAGTTGCTTGAACTCTCCCTAGTTTTAGGTACACTATCAATGTGTTGTTCCTCTTTTTCAGGAGTTAGAGGTATTTCAACAACATCATTTTCCTCTTTATTTTCTTTCATCTCTAACTGAAGTTCCACTGAAGAAGGTTTCAAATCTCAAAAGATTACACTTTTATTGCATACAACCTTTTTCAGTCTCAGGATTCCAAAGCTTCTATCCTTTCACACCAATGTTGTAGCCAATGAAGATACACTTAACAAATTTTCTCTCCAATTTATATCTCTTCATATCTGGTGCTTAAACATATGCTTTGGAGCCAAAGACACGAACATGTCTTAGAGAGGGCTTCTTACCAGACCAAGCTTCCATAGGATTTTTATCAACAAGTGTCGAAGAAGGAGATCGATCTACTAAGTAACATGTTGTAGCCACAACCCCAGCCCAGAACTTCTACTCTAGACCAACATTGCTCAAGATACTTCTCACCTTCTCCATCGATGTCCTATTCAACCTTTTAGCAACTCCATTTTGTTGTGAATTGTAAGGTGTTGTTTTATGCCTCTTAATTCTATGGTCTTTGCAATACCTTTCAAATTTTGTAGAACAAAATTCACCACCATTATCTGTCCTCAAGCATTTAATTTTCTTACCAATCTAATTTTCAACCAAGTTCTTGAACTCTTTAAACTGACTGAACACTTCTGATTTTCTTCTTAGAAAATATAAAAAATGTCCTTGAATAGTAATCAATGAAAAATACATAATACTTTAAATTCGACAACGAAGGAACATTTACTGGACCAAAAACATCAAAGTGAATATAATCCAGAACACTAGAAGATTTATGAGGAATAGAATAAAAAGAAACATGATGATGTTTTCCATTTATGCAATGTTCACAAAATTAAAATTCCAGATTACAATCATTAATCCCCTCAATCGAGTTTTTATTCTTCAAGGCTTTTAAACCTTTCTCACCAATATGATCTAGCCTTCGATGCTAGAGCATATTCTTCTCTGCAGGAAATTTAACTTCTAAAGAATTAACCCCTACAAGGAATTTAGTCTCCTTTGCATGAAGAAACTTCTGTGAACTTGTAGAGACATTGTTACATTGAACAACAAGTGTGTCCAACTTATACAAAGTACCTATATAGGTACCCCTAGCCAGCACCATCGAGCCTCTAGTCATTTTATAGCCATTGCTAGAGAATGAGACTTGCACTCCAACATCATTTTTCTTCCTTATAGAAAGTAAATTCTAAGCTAGACTTGGTATATGCATTATGCCAACAATTCCCTTAATTCTACCATCAGGAAATTGAATTTTGACTCTTCCATGACCAACAATTTCTAGAGATGAATCACTTGCCAAGTACACCTTTCAACCATCATATTTTTCATACTTAGTAAACCAGTCTCTATGAGATGTCATGTGGAAAGATGCTCCATAATCAATCAGCCAGACATAATCAGATGCCCAAGTTTCCAAGGTTGCAATGAAATCATCTGCATCGCTCTGAGAAGAATCATTGTTGGAAGATTTCTTCTTCTTCTTCTTTTTCTCCTCTTTGTAATCCTTTCAGACATGACTAGGTTGACCACAATTCTAGCACTTCACCTTTGATATCTTACCAAGAGAGTTTGATCTCCCTTCTAATTTTGATTTGGACTTCTTGTCCTTCTTCTTTCCTTTTTTTTTCAATCTGTCTCAAACAACAAGAGCCTCCTTCTCCATCTCAAAATATTTCCTTCTCATTTCTTTAGACAACAAAGAAGAAATGAAATTCTCCATCTTAAAAGTGGTTGTCATCCTCCCAATTTCCATCACTAATGATCCTAAGAACCCAATAAAGAACATAACAATAGCATACAACAATCTTCATCATCAATTTTTATGTTCATAGATGTTAACTAAGCAATCAATGTGTTAAATGTATTCAGATGATCAACCACAGATGCCCCTTCCTCCATTTTCAAAGATTATAACTTCTTCCTTAAGAATAATTTATTCACTAAGGATTTACCCTGATAAATATCTCCAATCTTCTTCCACAAAGAAGATGTAGTCTTCTCTTCATGAATGTTCAGGAGAATAGAGTTTTCAAAACAAAGTCTTATCAACCCTTTTTCTTTTTTCTGCAAGGTTCCAATCCTCTTGCTTCATGCCAAAAGGTTTCATTCTAGACATAGCAAGCCAAAGATCTCAATCCACCAACAGGTCTTCCATTTTGAGTTTCCATAAATCAAAATTACTACCATTGAATTTCTCAATTTCAATCCTTCCTGAAGTGCTTTTCATCTTAATCTATAATTTAAATTACCAGACTTCTACAAGACTCCCATTGAAATAGAATTGACACAAAAAACCCAACCTACCCACAAGGATAACACAATTGGATAGGCTCTGATACCACTTTTAAGAAAAGAATACAGATGCAGAACAAACTTTCCTAATGTCAAAACTCAGAGAAGAATGTAGATATGACTTTAATTTTACAATTCCATACCATTAAGATGCACATGAAGGAAATAAAATAATAGATAAATAAACTCAAGCATAATTGACACCAGATTTATGTGGGAAAACCCTTACGGGAGAAAAAACCCACCACACCAAAGAAAATCACTTGTGTTACAGTAATCAAATTACATACAAGTTACAGACTCCTTTTAGATGTCAATATTACAACAACAATATTTCCCTAATCAATCTCATATAAAATATCATAGATACAATGCTCTCTTACAACATATAATGAAACTCACAAACTAATCAATCGATCATCCAACGTCTAAACCATCGAACTACCGAACCTTTTCATAGTTCTTGTATGTTGCAATGTATAGCAATAACCATGATCAATCCATTCTTTGTACAATTGATTCAGTTCAACTTCCTCCACAGAGCAACTATAGAACTTCCCAAGAATTCAAACGGCCTCCTTCCAAGTTAGTAAACTCCTCCACTAAATAGCTTACAATTCAACAAACAACCAAGAAGTGTTTTTCCCCTTACACCGCACTACCATTGCATAGTCAACAGGTTCCCATGGGGTGTTAGTTTATCGCACTACCACTAGACAGTTTACAAACATTTTTGGTATGGCAGTTTACACCGCACTACCACTACATATCTAGTGAATCCCTATGGCATGGTGGTAACTACTCTACCACACCCAAGAGTAAAGTCACCTTCGGTATGGTAGTATCCACTACACTACTGCTCAATGGCTAAGAGGGTCTCACGGTATGGTAGTAACCACTACACTACTGCCCAATAGATGAGAGGATCCCACAATATGGTGGTAACCACTCTATCTCTAAACATCTAGTGAGCTCCTGCAGTATGGTAGTAACTACACCACCATAGCCTAGTGTAAAGACACTTGCAGTATGGTGGTATCCATTGCACTACCACTCCACAACTAGGAGGTACCTGTGGAATGCAATAACTACACTACCACTCCTATCTCTCAATCACCTAAAAATATAGAGGTAAAGGCATAATTAGAATACTTATGAATTCTTTGTTGCTCGTTGATAGAAGCAAGGTCATACTAATGAATGATAGAAGAGTCTAAATCCAAAATTTCATAGTGTTTCAATTTTTGGTGTTGAAGATATGAATGATAGAATTTTTGATCTAGCAGTTATAGTGTTACCAGTATAGGATGTTTGTTTTGGAGGATCCACATCTCTCCATGGTTTGGTATCTAGCTTTGCATACATATTAAGATGTTGATAGGTGTCAATGGAGTGTGAATTCCAAGTGGCATGAAGTTTGGAGGTATGTGTTTCTATTCATGGTTGTATACTTGGCGAATTTCTATGTTAGGTCATTACTAGTGCCAACCTAATAAGTCTTGTGTATTACAAATTTTTAATAAGTTTTGATTAGTTATGTCAGAGATAGTATAGGTCCATGCCAACCTATTTGAATGTGTTATAATTTTTCAATTTTGGAGAAAAGTGTGAATGTGTGTATGTTGAGCTGACAAGATATAATTTGTATGATACATCAAATTAGGCTAACATAATTGATGTTTTATGTGTTTGTGGATAAAGAGGATATATATGTAAGTTATATTTTGGTGTTTTGGAGATAGAATACAATGTAATGTTTATTTGATATGAATTGTATAAGTATAAGGTGAATGTAGATCATAATAGAGAGTTAGTGCATATTAGTATGAAGTGTGTGAAGTCAGTATATTAAGCTTCAATGGAACTATAATTCATGCATATGTTAGATGCAACTGTAATAGTTTAAATCGTGTTTTTGTGCCACAATATCTTCTATATTTTCTTCTTTCAATGGGTAGTGAGTCCACCTATAGTAGGCAATTCTATAATATCTTATAACCGGTTATAATACATTGTGAGCTAATCCTCACCATGGTTTTTTGTATTTTGAGTTTTCCATGTAAAAATATGGTGTTCATGTGTTATGTGATGTTGATGGTTGTTTTCATGCTTTCCTTTCCTACTGTAAATTGAATACGCTATGTGGAATGAATGTTTAAAATTTTAAGTGGTTTCAGAGAATACTAATTCACCCCCCTTCTCAATATTTTGAGTGTTCAATACCTTTGTGGTAGAAAGAGACCTACTCTAGCATAAACCCACCCAATTGATGTGTTTGATATATTATTTCAATATAGGGGGATATGTTCAAAAATTATCTCATTCCACATCTTAGCTCTACATGAAATTGCCACTTTTTACTTTTCATTTGGCACTATGATGAGAAAACTACTTTTATTTGGATGAAAATAAAAATAATAATTTTAATATGGGTAAGTGCACCAAGATGGTTCCCAAAAAGGGGGCTTAAATGGCCACTTTTTTTCTAAAATCAGGAAATAATGACCTTTGATGTGAAATTGAGGATAGTTACACTCAAAATTTTGAGATGGAACAAAAACAAGGATCAAAGTGCCTCGAGTCTACTTTCAAAACTACTATTTTTTTTAAAAATGGTTGAGATTAAGGGGTTCAAAAGAGGGACGTATGCAAATTGGTGTTGCTTTTGTTAGAAAAACATAAAATAGAAACTCTTGTACAACCCTAGCATG
>VDFB02090333.1:0-34452 GCA_007258455.2 Sequoia sempervirens | reverse complement strand
GGCAGTGTGGGACCACTGCTATTTTTTAGCAGTATGGCTGTGGCGGCATCAGGAATCACTTCAGAGTTCGTCAGCATCAGACGGATCGATCATCGGGTTAGAAACGAGGGAGATATTGATATTTGATCGTATTGATTAAATATTAATTAATTAACGTTTATAATATAAAGTTATAATTTAATATTATAACTTAAGTGTTTATTCCTTGAGGGGTTCGCCATCATGAAAAGGGGGCCAGTTTGACATTTAAATATTATTTAAATATTCAGTGGAGAACTATGGAGAATTGAGAATATTAAAATATGAATATTTCATTAAAACCCTATTTTTAAGCAAATCGCACTTTTGAGTGTATTTGAGGTTTTTGCATTGGGAAGTGAGCCATTATGAGATTATTGAGTTTGATATTGATCAATTTTTGGTCTGAGCCTGAGACTTAGGGTTTCACGTTCGATTCCTTGGAGAACGAGCCATCTCCAGCAGAAAGCAATTCAGAGAGTGTGCAATATCACTTGATTTATTGCCAACAGAGGTTTTCTTATCCAGAGAAAACTACAGAGCTTCAGATATTGTATTTGTCAGAGATTCTTCAGAGGTTTTCATCCAGATACTATTTGTTCATCAAGGCGCCCATCTCAGAGATCCAAACTTTGCTTATTACTCAATTTCCTCTGGTTGCATGTGATGGCCAAATGGTATGTATCAATTTCAATTTACATTAATGCAAGTGATATGATTACTCGCAATTACAATTTTTGACATTACATGTAATTTGTCAAAAATAAATAAAACTAAGAATCTGATAGTACTTTTAACTACTTCCGTTGTTGTCCATGAAACGTTGAAATCTATGAATGGATTTTGTTGGCATATGGCTTGGGGAGATTGTTGGCATATGGCTTTCTTGTGTTGTCATTGATGGCAACTGGAGTCATTATTGTGGTCCGCAGATCAGAATTTGGTCATACCGGCAGGCAAAGTAGAAAATAGTGTGTTATCGATAGAAAGCATGAAGAACAGGGTATCCGGTCAGTTAGTTGATCTGTATGCTTCACCGGATCATTAGTTTGAGTTGTGGATCCTCAGGATAGGTTGTTAAGCATATATGTTATCTTATTGTTAAGTTTTGTGGTATTGCATTAATCGGTGTATGAGTTAGAAGATCCGTGTAATGTCCCCTTCTCGAGCATGATCTTTCCAGTGACCGTTGGCCTATTCCGAAGATCCGTACGCTACTCGGAAGGTAAAATTAGGGTTTCTTGTTTTGAAGGGTGCTCTTGCTCGAGGTTGGTTGATTCAATGGCGGATTCTTTCTGAGTTTTCAGAGAGCTTCGCAGTGATATGTTCTTCTTGGCATTCTGAGCATCTTCAGGAATTTACTATTTTTAGTAAATTCTATTTCTAGCAGTGTTCCTGTCATGTCCCCATTTTTTTTGACGAGCATCAGAGATCGTGAGTTTAGCCTATCATGCGACCCTCATAGGCTGATTGTTTGGATAGAGGGTCACTTCGGAGCTTGGCTCAGCTTCAGTTAGCAGAGATTGATCAGTGGTCTTTCGTTCTGGCTCGATCGGAGGCTTTTTGCAGAATTGCTATTTTTTGCAGTTCCTGGCAGGCAGTGTGGGACCCCTGCTATTTTTAGCAGTATGGCTTTGGCGGCATCCGGAATCACTTCAGAGTTCGTCAGCATCAGACGGAACAGGAAACGGATAAGTAACGGGAGAAATATTAATATTTAATTACATTGATTAAATATTAATTAATTAATGTTTATAATATAAAGTTATAATTTAAAATTATAACTTAAGTGATTTTGCCTTGAGGGGTGCGCCATCATTAAAAGGGGGCCAGTTTGCGAATTAATTTATTATAAAATATTCTGGCTGGAACTATGGGGAATTAAAAAGATTAAAAGTTGAAATATATTAAAATTCCCTATTATTAAGGAAATCGCACTTTTGTGCAATAAAGGGATTTTGCATTGGTTTTTGAGCCATTATGACATTGGAGAATCAGAATTTGATCAAGACTTCGTCAGAGAACGGAAGCCTTAGGGTTTCGTCTCGATACATTGGAGAACGAGCCATCTCCAGTGGGAGCGATTCAGAGGATGTGAAATAACATCCGATTTATTGCCAGGCAGAGGGATTTCTTCATCCAGAAGAAATTACAGAGTTTCAACAGAGAATATTTCATTCAGGGTTTACAGAGAAGTTTTATTTTGTCCAGAAAACATCCATCAATCAGGGTGCACCTTATTCAGAGGTCCAGACATTGATTAAAGGAAACCGTATAAACATTAATTGCTGTTCTGATCTGGCCGTACATTTTTGTACAGTGCAGCCGTACCATCATTGGGAAAAGTGTATTGATCTTCAGAGTTAATCTTTTTCCAGAGCTTCAGCATATTTCTATCTTTCAGAAGGCATCTAATAACCTGGGCGCACTTATTCTCATCATTCAGAGACACCAGAGGAAGGCCGTACAAATCTATTTGCTGCTGTCAGCAGTCCGTACCTTGACTGTACCTGGGCCATACTTTTCACAAAGGCGTGCTTGTTCTTGAGGAAAAATGCCTGTCTCCAGAGTTGCCAGTCTTTACTTGTGAGGGCGCTGGGATCCTGAGAACCATTTGAGACAGTTGCAGAGAGGAGAAAACATTTATTGCATCAGCCGTACCTTCTGTATCAGATTACCAGCACGCTGATTACCAGGTTTTTACATAATAAAATTTGTTATTCTTTCATGCATGCTTCCAGAACTTCTTGTATTGTTGCCAGTTGATCAAATAAAAGCAACGCCATTATTCTAGCTTGTAATTTCTATGCATATTGAGGATCTATCATTTTTATATCATTTATTATTATTTTCAAGAAGAGCCGTACCCTTTCATTTATTGCATTGAAAACACAAAAATTTGCAAAAAAACCAAAAACCTTCAGAAAAACCTAAAAATCAGTCAGGAGCAGTGTCAGGGGGAAACTAGGGTTTCTACAGTTCCTGTTGGTTTCGGCATGGTTGACTTTCTACTTCAGACTGATCAGTTGGCTTGTTCATTTATGGCTTCGGGGCACAATTGGAGAGATAAGTCGAATTATTTAATTAAAGTCATGTTTTAATGTTATATTTTAACATTGACCCCCTTGGCCTAGCTCGTCACTTTAAGTTGTTTTTAAAGATGTCTTTATGGGTGGGCGCCTCATTGAAAGAAATTAATTATATTTCTTATAAAGTAAAGATTAACCCAAGCTCAAATTGGACGCCAATTTCAAGAAGGAAATAAAGTATTATTAAAAGTCAAAGTTTGCTTGGAAAAGTGGGACGCCTTCTATTGGAGGATTAGGGTTTGGTTCGAAAAGGAAGTTTAGGGTTTCGAGAAAGATCATCTGAAAATTATAAAAGGAGGCCATTGGTTATCATTGAGATTATCTTTTGTCTACAGGAATGTTATGCTGCCAGATTGGCTTTGGGATTGCTTCGAGGAATGAAGGCCTCCTAGCTTGGCTCTTCTTCTTGCTTGAAAGACAGCAACTAGTTGAGAGGTTTGAGTGTTATTGATTTGTCTTTCAGTTATAGTTGGTTTCCTATCCTTCGTAGTTGAGTTTTATCATTTCCTGTCAATTCCAGAGTTGCTGGTCATGACTGCTGAATGTATATTTCCGCTCACAAGTCTCAAATCTTAAACATTCTCGTTCTGGGTATTGTCTCATTGTGTTTCCCTGTTGGAGGCGCCCCTTCATGAATATTTGCAGATTTTAATACGAAGTTTATGATTTTATAATGCAAATTCGTCATTCCTTGAAGGCCGTACTTTCTGGAGTGCCTTGGGATTCGTGTCAGTAATTAATAACCACTTTTAGATGCCATTTCTTATTACTAAGTTAGGCGCCATCATTTTGAGGGTCTATTGCATCAGATTTGAGACAATTTGAGTGAGAGTTGAGGGAGTTTTGAGCTATTCATTGAATTTATGTGTTGCTGGTTATTTATTTTAAGTGCAGGTCTGTCATAACCAGATTTAAGAAATCTGCATTTTCTTCCTTGGATTGGAGTTAAGAAATCATTAAAGGCTTTGTAAAAGGTTCCTTGTTGTTGCAACAATTTTGAAGAGCTCTAATATTGATCTTGCAGGGATTCATAATTATTGTAAGCTGGCAGTAGTACTGACAGCAGTTCTTTAATCCTGCTTTTTCATGATTTGTAACACTCATGCTTTACATTCTGTAATTGCTTTGTAATATCTTACATCTCCGCCCTATGGTAGCTCCTTTCCCCCTGCTTTTTCATGATTTGTAACACTCATGCTTTACATTCTGTAATTGCTTTGTAATATCTTACATCTCTGCCCTATGGTAGCTCCTTTCCCCCTCTGGGTTAGAAAGCACATTCTGGGTGACGAGTTACTTCAGCATTCTAGCTTATTTCCCTTCAAAGCATTGTAATTCTTAGCACTCCGCCATATGGTCGCCTCAACTCCATACTGGATTGGGTAGCACATACTTGGTGTTGAGTTCCCTTTCAGTACTTGTAGTGGTAGAAGATCCTCTGACCATATGCTCGCCATCATCGGCGCCATTCTTGGTTAGAGTTCCTTCCTGTTCTGTTTTTGCATTCAAATCCTCTGACCAATGCTCACACCTTGCCCTCATTGGGATCCTGGTGTACATTCTGGTTAGAGTTGTTTGAGTATCGTTCTGGTTTAGAGCTAACCCTAACGACTGTGGATTGCTCTGCTTGTTGCAATTGAAAATTTGAAAAAATTTGGCTCGAAATATTTCAATCCGGCAAGATGTTTTTCTGTTTGTTTCCTCATTGTGGTCGACTTAATGAATGTAGCATGTCGCGGATGTATAAGGAGTAGTTGTTTAAATGTTTTTATGTTCGAATAATTTTGTTTTGGGTCTCAGCTATGGTTTGGCCGACTTGTGTGGGTGCGCATTAAAGATTGCTCATGATCTGAGCCGACATATGGAGAATATTTTATATTCTATTTGAAGCCAACATATAACGGTTGAATTCTTGCTAGCGGATATATATGCGAGTTTGGGCAATTCATTTTGGTGTATGAGTGGGTGAATTGAGTAGAGCAGATGCATGTGCGAATATCAGAAGGGCAGTTGAGTGAATTCTGCTTGTGCAGAAGAGGATTTTGTGAAGCGAATTAAGGCAGAATAGAGTTAAGTGCAGAGTCTGACAAAAGCTTCAGAATTTGATTCATATGCTTCACCGGAACTGAATCCAGGCATTTCTAGATGCTATCTTCTTAGTTCAATCTTTTGTTGTAATCACAAACATTTTGTAAGGCAGTGAGCCTTCCTTATTTTGAGCAGTGAGCTCTAGGCAGTGTGCTTGAATGTATGTGCGTTCCTTTTTCTTCATACTTTTAACAAAGTATACATTGTGGATTAATCTCCACCGTGGTTTTTACTTTAACAGGGTTTCCATGTAAAAATCTTGGTGTTATAGTGTTTTGATTGTCTCTTTAATGTGCTTACATGTTTATTTTAGCTTAAATGTTGTGATTGGTTTATGATCCATATTGAAGTTTAAATATTGTTGTTGATAGTTTAAGGTCTAGATCAAAATTCAAAATATTGTGGAACACTGATTCTGCCCTTGCCCTCCCCCTCTTAGTGTTACTTGAGTCCAAAAATTGGTATTAGAGCAGGTTCCTCTTTAGAAAGTTTAACAGTTTGAGGTGGATCTTGGATTGCAATGGACTCTGGTGGTCTTCAATAGAAGCTTATTGTGGCACTTGATGATCTTGATCAGTCTAAAGCAGAAGTCATGGAATTAAAGGAAAATCTTGTGGATGCTGAAAAATTCATTCAATCATTGAAGGATAAAATCAATGAGTCAAGAGAAAAGAGGAAGGAACTATGTGATCAGTTAAAGTAGAAAGAGAATAAAAGCTTGGAAAATGTTCACTTGAATCATACCCTAAAAGAAATAATTGAAGAATGTGAAAAGCTTGCTAGGGACAATGCTACTCTAAAGCTTGAGATGGAATCTGTGGCGATGAAGCTAACTAAGGAAATTGAAGAAAGGAAGAAGAATGAGGAAAATTTGGCCCAATCTTTAAAAGAAAAATCTGAAGAATGCAACAGAGTTAATAATGGATTCATTCCGCTGGAGATTGAACTGCAACAATCCAGAAATAATGAACAAGAGTTTGAAAGACAAATAGTTATTCTCAGAGATGAACTCACTATTGCAAATGAATACAAGAAGTTTAGGATCAGTTCTACTAAGCTGGATGAGCTGACTAAAGGACAAAAGGATGCAAATGATAAGTGAGGTCTTGGATATGAGAAGGAAGAAAGTTCCAGATCTGAACATAAAGATTCCAGACAAAGAGATCAGATGAACAAAGGCAGAAGGTATCCTGTAAGACAACCCAATGCTTAGAAGTTTAATGGTTACTGCTTTGCTTGTAATAAAATTGGTCATATGGCTTCTCAGTGTAGAAGTAAAGTAAATTCAAACAATCCATCATTTCCTGGTCAGTGTTTTAGTTGCAATAAGTTTGGTCATAAGTCAGTTGAATGCAGAAGTATGTTTGTTAGTGTAGGGAATGTCAAATGCTACACCTGTGGAAGATTTGGGCATGTTACTAATCAATGCAAATCAAGAGGAGATCAATGGTGAATGGTCTAGACAAAGAAATCCGATGTGTTACAATTGCAACAGATTTGGTCACATTGCAAGATTCTGCATGAATAAAAACATGGATAGAAGAGGTCCGGTATACAAAGGAAGAATTTCATAGAAAGATGACAAAGGAAAAGGAAAAGTGATTTTGGAAGAAATAAGAGATTAGATGAAGAAAACATGGATAAAGAATAGTGAATCTAAGAAGCCCATACCGAAAGTTGCCTTTGGTAATTCCTCCGGAAATTGATCTTAGGCCATTGGCCTAGGGGGAGTTTTTCAAGAAAATCCTTGTCCCCTTGTCAGTAGTTGGCACCGGAATGCAGGAAATTTTTAGTAGTTGTGCCATCAGTCTTCAAATGTGTCCATGATCATTTGTGCAGGAATTCGAGATCTAGGTCCGCAGATGAATTCTTCTCTTGTTGTCTGAGAAAGCAGAAGTAATCGGAACTCCTAGGGAAAAATATTTAATGTGGCTAAAAGGGTTAGGTGGACAAGTTATAAAAGGGTATTTGGAACCCTCATTTATCACCTTGCATTGAAGAAGAATAGGAGAGCCTTTGCAGTAGAATTTCGAAGGAGCCAAGTCAATTCGGCAGCAAATTCATCAGGTATTTCAGTTGCTCGTAGAATTTCTAATTTTGTGCTTGGTAGAAAAACCTTGTTCGGTACGAAAAGTAAAATACAGCAAATCAAAGGAATAGTGAATTTGGATGAATATAGTAGTAGGAAGATTAGGGATGTAAGAAATATGTTGCCGATCGATGAATTGAAGTGGCTTGAAGGTGCGAAACATAGAAGTTTGGACATTTGGAATAAATTTCCTTATTTTGACAACGCGGAAGTGGCTAGGTTTATTTTGAACAGATTGAATGAGGACACTCTCACTCTGGATAAACCCTATCTCATTTCAAAAGAGGTGATTAGAAATTTAACTGGATTATGCAATGTCGGGAATATTCTGAAAAAGAAGTCGATTTAGAACATTGAAGTCGAAATCCTAACCGGAGTAACAAGAGATCAAAGAGCTCTTGTAAGTTTAGCAATCAAAGATCCAATAATGAGGTACATTGCACATGGAATTTCATACAAAATTTTCTTCAAAAACAGGGAAGGATCAACCTCGGTAGGCCCAGTATACATTTCTCATAAAATGATAATGGAGGACCAAAACTTTGACCTGTGTAGTTTGTTAAAAGATCAACTGATGGAAAATGTGCAACTGACAATGGATGCAGAGTACCCCTTCAGGTTTGGTACTTTGATCATATGTATCATGATGTACTTTCTAAATTGTCTACCTCAGATTGATAATGTGGTATGGAAGGAAAATGAACCGATTTGTAAGCAAATTTTTGAACATTTCAATACTTTGGAAAATTGTGAGCAAGTTTATGCAAATTTCATTAGAGAGTTGCTAGGAAAGCTTAGAGAAACTAGCATTTCCTTTTTGGCAAAATCACTTGAAGTTGGATCATCTTCTGGTAAAATAGAAAGGAAGCAAAAAAGAGCTCTAGAGTTTGCTGATGACACTTCGGCACACAAGTCTCCAAAATCTGAAGGAAAAGACAAAGAACAGATAATTGTGGATATACTAGATGAAGATTCTGATGAGTACAATCCAAGAGATGAACCGAAATCACTTGAACCGGATGTAATAATAGCAGAAGGAAGCAATGAAGAAGGTGCTTTATTCAAAACAAAGATACTGCAGATTGTTCAAGAGGAAGATGGAATGTAGAAGATTGCTGACATATGGTTAGATGGACCCTCATATGAACAAGACCTGATTGAAAGCACTCTAGGCAATTATTTTGTGCGCAATAACATTGAATTGGAAAGTTTGCAGAATGTACTTTCGAAAGAAATGATTGAATGTATCAGGGAGGCTATTGCCTCTGAGCCTCATGACAGGAAAAAGGGAGAAATAATTCTTCATTTGTAGGAGCAGCTCAGGCTATCTCTTGCAAAATTGAAAAGGAAAATGAATTTGTTGAGGCAGTGCATAAACTCAACAAATAACATCTACAATTATTTCCTTTCGTGGCCTCATGTGGTTGGTAAATACAAAGACAAGCTAGAGCAGATTGAAAGTGAGTTGAACAAAATTGGTCAGGACTATAACATGTTTCAGGACCAGGAAGGTATAGTAAAGAAAAAACATTCATGAGTTGCAGGCTGAGCATGCACAGGTTCACTTTGCCAGAAACACTCTTATGGATACTTGTTGTGACCTTTTTCACACATCGCCCCATTGCAAATGGGGACCCCTCTAATTTTTGCTTTGTTTCGAACTTTTGGCTTGATTTTAGTTTGTTTTGTCATTGTCTCTCTTTTCTGTTGTCTACTTTCCGGGGTTGTGCCCGTCTGTAAGCCTAAATGTGAAATTTTGGCCAAGTCGGAAAATTAGGGTTTTCACTTTTCTTGCCAATTTAAAATCAAATGAAGTAATCAAGTTGAAATTTGAGACTAACGTTGTCAGCATGCTTCCAGCAGGTTCTCAGCTAAATTTCATCAAATTTTGGCTACTTACTATTTTTAGTAAGTGTGCAATTCAAGGCGTTCCTTCAACATTCTTGAACTTCCGATAGTCATGCTGCATCCGAAGCACATTAGGCTACTCACTAGAAAAATTTGAGCTAAATAGACAACTTACTATTTTTAGCAGTTCAACTTCCATAGCAAATTTTAGGGTTTATATGCAAAATTCTTCAATGCATGTCTAAGGATTCTTTCTGTGTTTTTAGAGACCTTCGCGATGGTATAACATGCAAAATGAAATAACGACTTTCAGAGTACAGCTTTCAGAGGCTATTTTTAGGGTTTGCATGTCAAGGTTTTCTTTGCATGTCAGATGATTCTTTATGGGTTTTTTGAGAGCTTCGCAATGATGTGACATGCTAAGCAGGATGATTAGTATTCGGTGACTTTCTATTTTTAGCAGGTGCATTTCGGCAGCTCTCTCCTAGCACGTCAGAAACACAAACAGGGCGCAGTGCAACAAAAACGAGTTCAAACAGAGGCCATTTAATATGCATGCAAGTCAAATTAGGGTTTCTAGCTTCGGGACCCAAAAAGAGGGGTAAAAAGTCAAAATTTTCGAAAACCGGTGTATCCCACTACGATCAGTATCTTTCAAGCTATCCACCGGTAAAATTTGAAGGCAAACGGAGCACTTACTATTTATAGTAAGGCGTTCCAAAAACTAGCTAAAAATAGTAAATCAGCAGCAGGCGCCAGTGTCAACAGGCAGGTCACGTGGGGAGGAGCACGTCATTCGAATTTCAAGTCAAACGGAGCTGTGGAGGTCTCAGAAACAAGCAGTTACTATAAATAGTGAACCACCTTCAGAAATGGGCTAAAAATAGCAGGTCAGCTCAGGATGGCAGTATAAACAGGTCGACAAGGTCATAAATCTCTTGTGTTTAAAATTTCAAATTGATCCGAGCTTCAGAAGTATGGAAATCAGAGGACTTACTATAAATAGCAGGACACAGAGAAGCTGGCATGAGATGAAAATTTTGCTAAGTCTGGACTTATATCCCGCTCCACCTTCAAAATATGCCCATCTTCAACTAGAAGTCAAGAAAAATGTTTAAGTGTTGATGTTTCATCCTCCAGCACATGTGAAATGCGCCCTCATCCTCAGCTGGCTGGCAGGTGGAAAAAGATTCTAAGTGTTATATCCTCCTCAGCATACAAAATGCGCCCAACTTGCCTTGTGGTGGCTAAGAAAATTCTAAGTCAAAGTTTTATCTTGCTCCCTAGGTAAAATGCACCCTCACCTCAAGTCAAACATGAATTTTTTTTTTTCTAAGTGTTGGAATATCCCTCACCACCTTCCATATGCGCCCTCAAGGGATGAAGAATGAGGATGTTCAAAATATTCTAAGTGAAGATGTTAATCCTCCTCCTATGCCAAAATGCGCCCACTTTAGGGAGGAGTTGCAAAATGTTTCTAACATGTTTTATCGTCCACTACACCCTAAATGCGCCCAAGTTTCAAAGGTGGTCATGACGTTGAAGTTAAATCCTCCTCACATACTAAAATGCGCCCAAGATTAGCAAGGAAGTCAAAGACAAGTCAAAGCAAAGGTGGCGTTTGAGATTTCATCCTGCTCCCATGCTCAAATGCGCCCAAGAGAGGGCATGTAAGGAAAAAAACGATGGAGCTGAAAGGTCACATGTTGGGCGTTGAAAGTCTATCCTCCTTCACACATGATATGCGCCCATCCTTCATGACACATGAGATGCTCCAAGTGCAAAATGATATGAATAAAGATAAAATAACTAAGGCGTGGAGATAAGTCCTCTTCAAGTATGAAATGCGCTCAAGGGGAGACGAAGGTTGCTAGGCGTTGGAACTTTAAAAGAAGTCTATTCCTCATGAAGTGTAAAATGCGCCCAAGGAAATGGACATTAAATCTTCTAAGTGAATTTCTTCACCACAGGAAGAATGAATAAAAAATTTCTAAGGCAAAATTCAAAAGCGCTAAGTGATTTAAAAATTTCTCTAAGGCACAAAATTTTTCTTCCTTAGGAAAAACGCCTAGGTCTGGTGAAGTGATGAAATTTTCCTGGACACGAATGAATTTGCTGGAAATGAAGTCAGATGATGCCAGCTTCACAGGGTTGATTGGAAAATTTCAAATCAGGGCAAGAAATGTTCACAGATGTGAAGAACAGGATTAAATTTGTTGAAATTTTTTTTTTTTAAGGTTCAAAATTCAAAAATTAAATGAACCCGTTCGTTGTATACCCATGAATTCAACACGTTCTGAGGAAATTTTTCTTCTGGGTATTTAAGATCTTCAACAAGGAGTTGATTTTAAAGTCTTCTACACTTCGCCAAGGCTTTCAGGATGGAGATTTTGAACGACACTTGAAATAATGATTTTTTCCTAAGGGAAATTTAAATTTTCTAAGGCAAAATGGGTAAAATGTGTTTTCAAAAGGAAATATGCTTCAAATGATGAATTTGAAGTTGATTGCCTAGGTGAATTTGCTCAAATTCTTCGTGATGATAATCTTCTTGAGCCAGAGTTGAATAAAATCAAAGCCGTCAACAACCCAGCTGATGAGTGAATTATGATACGCCCTTGAGGAAGATGAAATTTGGATAAGGCATGAAGAATTTGAGGATGAAGTTTGTTAGAGGAAAAACGATGACCATCAAATCCAAAGATTACTTAGAACTTGGAAATCAAAACGCTAGGATCTGGTAAGTGGAGTGGATCTATATTGTAAAGTGTTTTGATGTCCTTTTGTTTGTTTTGCAGGTTGAACGTCGGGACCATGGCACGGTGACTTGGAGTAATGAAGAAAATAGTCCAAGATGATAAATCACGAAGGAAGAAAAGTTGCAAGAAATGGCTAAGTGTTGAGACTTAGTATGTGCCCAGCTCAAGTGACAAAGAAGAAATGTTTTCAAAGCTTAGGATGGAGAAAAGAAGTCATCCTCAAGTACTTCTAAGTTGAAGAACAACATCAAGGAGGAAAATCAATGTCGAGCAGGAGGAAGAAAGTTACAGCCTTGAAGTTTTAGATCGAGAACGTGCCTGCCATACTAGTCCAAGAAGTTGAATAGTGTGAACGCGTCTACAAACGGGAATCTTCTAGAAGATGGTGGACATTAATGGCTCATTTATTACCCCACTCCTCTTGGTGGCGGTTTTTAGGGTGAATCTTGTTTAGGGCTGAGGTGGCACAATCTGGGCCATCCGGCCAATTGTAATCTGAGCCGTCTGTTGGACTTGGCCAACTATAAAAGGGGGAGTTCCCCTCATTTGTACTCATTAGATTAGAGTTAGAATAACAGAGAGGGAGTAGAGAGAAATTGATAGAATAGAGAGTAGAATAGTTTGATAGTATAGTTTAGATTGAAAAGGAAGGAAAGTCTTCCCTTTGAATACTTTGTAAGAAGTTGTCGTGAATGCTTTCATGATAAAAGAATTTTTCATTGATGGTGATCTCTTCTTTGTTATGAGTAGTTGTCGAGGCTTCTTCATCCTTCCAATTCACGTAGCATCTTGAAGTAGCTTAAAGTAGAGTAGTTTTCATTTCCATGCAAGTACTTAGTAATTGTGGAATGTGGTGCTTGATTTGAACAAGACTTCGCTTGTCCATACCACTAGCGGTCCCGCTGATGGTGGGTTCGCCCTGTGTGGTCAACTGGATTACTTTTCAAACTTAATTTCGATTGTGATTCACGTGTTTGTATGCATCGTCTTGATGGTACTTGCATGTTGAGTTATAATCTGAACACCTTTCGCTACTCCTCTGAAGATTGCATCGGTTTTGTGGAAGTTGTCCGAAGCGAGGAAAAGCAAGGCTCGGTTGAAGTTTGCAAGGATTGATAGCCATGTTCCATACCTTATGATATAATCTAGAACCTTCTTACCCTTACACTTATTTACATTCAGTTCATTTCGGGTTAGAATTAGGAAACTTGTGCTCACTTGCCAAATCATTTGAACCACATGAAACCCTTAATCTGCTGTCTGCTATCAGTTGCCGAACAATTGTGTAAGTCCCCTCGTGATACTAGCAAAATCACAACGAACCAACTGAGGGTATTGTATTGCATTATCAAAACCTTGGAGTTGAAAGCATGAACTCACTCGCAATCTTAGCATGATGAATATTTTGTTCAAGAGAGGATAGAGTATCCGTTGGGAAACTTTATTCTGTGTTGGTGCGATCACGAAAATCACATCAACAATACTCTCTGGAAAGTGAAGGATCTAACTAAATGCAAATTGGAGCAGCTAATTGAGATCCTGAGGAAAGGAGAGAAGTTGGAAGAAGCGATTACAATTCCAGAATCCCTTATCTAGATCATCAACATGACACCCAAAAAGAACATCATGATCATAATCATTGGGATTGCAGTAGAAGCTTGGAAGAAATTTCTTCTAGAAATGAAAGATAAGTATAAAATCATTTTCTGACTTGCACAACAGTTGTAGTTCTTCAAATTTTGATCAATTTTTGCATTCACAAAGGGAGAGAGAGTGCAGTAAATATTTTAGCAAAAGGAAAGAAAGCAGTAAATTTTGTCATTGATGTCAAAGGGGGAGAGAATGCAGTGAAAAATGCCTTGACATTCTAAGGGGGAGTAGTGCTTTGTTGTGTTTTTAATTTTTGAGTTTTGGTTCCAACACTTAGTCATTTTTCACTAAGTGTTGCCATCAATGCCAAAGGGGGAGATTGTCGGCATATGGCTTCTAGTGTTGTCATTGATGGCAACTGGAGTCATTATTGTGGTCCGCAGATCATAATCTGGTCATATCTTCAGGCAAAGTAGAAAACAGTGTGTTACCGGAATAAAGCATGAAGAATAGGGTATCCGGTCAGTTAGTTGATCTGTATGCTTCACCGGATCATCAGTTTGAATTGTGGATCCCCAGGATAGGTTGTTAAGCATATATGTTATCTTATTGTTAAGTTTTGTGGTATTGCATTAATCGGTGTACGAGTTAGAAGATCCGGCAGGATGTTTTTCTGTTTATTTCCTCATTGTGGCCGACTTAATGAATGTAGTGTGTTGTGGATGTATAAGGAGTAGTTGTTTAAATATTTTTATGTTTGAAGAATTTTTTTTTGGGTCCCAGCTATGGTTTGGCCGACTTGTGTGGGTGCGCATTAAAGATTGCTCATGATCTGAGCCAACATATGGAGAATATTTTGTATTTAATTTGAAGCCGACATATAACGGTTGAATTCTTGCTGGCGGATATATATGTGAGTTTGGGAAATTCATTTTGGTGTGTGAGTGGGTGAAGTGAGCAGAGCCGATGCATGTGCGAATATCAGAAGGGCAGTTGAATGAATTCTGCTTGTGCATAAGAGGATTTTGTGAAGCGAATTAAGGTAGAGCAGAGCTAAGTGCAAAGTTTGACAGAAGCTTCAGAATTTGATTCATGTGCTTCACCTGAACTGAATCCAGGCATTTGTAGATGCTATCTTCTTAGTTCAATCTTTTGTTGTAATCACAAACATTTTGTAAGGCTGTGAGCCTTCCTTATTTTGAGCAGTGAGCTCTAGGCAGTGTGCCTGAATGCATGTGCATTCCTTTTTCATCATACTTTTAACAGAGTATACATTGTCGATTAATCTCCACCGTGGTTTTTCCCCTAACAGGATTTCCACGTAAAAATCTTGGTGTTATGGTGTTTTGATTGTCTCTTTAATGTGCTTACATGTTTATTTCAGCTTAAATGTTGTGAATCGTTTATGATCCATATTGAAGTTTAAATATTGTTGTTGATAGTTTAAGGTTTGGATCCAAATTCAAAATATTGTAGAACACTGATTCACCCCACTCCCCTCTTAGTGTTCCTTGAGTCCAACAGGATTCTTGTAGTTTGTTGGGATTTGGCCCTTGAGTGTTCTTAGCAACAACAGCTATTTTGGTGATGGTGTCAGAACATCTTATTACTAATAATCTTTGCTTTTCTAGAGCAATCTACATCTTATCAAGGAATGCGTGATGATTTACAAATCTGCTGATGGATGCCACAGTGAAAGTTTTAGCTTCTAACTCTTGATGAAACTTTGTTGTCAATGTTGAAACTATAACATCTTTAGGGAATATTTCACTATTTTGGTCTTCTATCTTGCAAGATTCCTTTTCAAAATTGGAAAAGATATCCTGCTCCACTTCAACTACCATTTCTTGAGTAGCTTGTATATTTGAAATAAGCTCTTTGAATACCAATGTTTTGTTGAGCAAGAGCTCTTCAATTTCAATGTACATCTCCTTGTTTGGTATCACTGCTTTTACACATAAGACTTTCAACTGTACTTCATTTAGAGTATACCAATTCCTCAAATCTCCTTCCATGGATTCCAAGCTTTGTTTTAAGGTGTCGGAAGCCTGGCGCAGTTTTAGCTTTGCTATCTTTACATTGACTAACACATCAAGAGTCTTTTTCACTACTTGAGCACTCTAATCTATCAGCTGATCAACCCAAGAATCTACTGCCTTTGCCTTTTGCCCTTCCTTCTTAATCTATTTTATGGACTCTTCAAAGATAGAGGAAGATAATGAATCAACCATTTCCAAAGATTTAGTAATCTTCTGAATGACTAAAATAAGTTGTCCATTCTCTTCCTTTAGCTTTTCTTTTTTGGTCAAAAGTTAATTATAACTTTGTGTTAATAAGGTCACAAAACTTTGCGCATCATGCATCATACTGTCATGTGTCTGTTTTCCCAATTCTACTCTGGTGAACTTGTAATCAAACACCCGCATCTCTTCCTGTGGCTTATCTGTAAGAGGCTCTACTACCTCTGCATATTTCATTTTGTTGCTTTCCACAACTACCCGTGAAATTGTCTTAGCTTTCTTGGAGACCTTTGGCTTAGATTTTCTTAGCTACTGGAAATCAAACACGTTAGGAGAGATCTGTTGCTTCTTCCTTATTGTAGTAATTGAACTCAACCATGGGGGTAGATCCAATGTACTCATATCTGAAACAACTACTGTGATTTGTGTAGAAACAAATTCTTTCTATGCCACAGTTGTCATTCTAGGAGAAGTCTCAGTCTGAACAACAACAAGAACTTGCTCAGATGGCAAATTATGACCAACATCAGTCATGAATTTATCAAAATTTATTGCTGATGTGTCTATCTCTAGGAGTGATATTTCTGATAGCCTAGCATACATCGGATTAGAATCAAAGACATTCTCCAAGTTGTCATGCAAGCTATCCATAGATGTGTTCAATGTTGATGTAGCTGTGGTATTATGAACAATCTTCGTGGGTGCAACGGGAGGAACAAACATTGTTTAGAAAGAATCAACATCACTGTCAACTGGAGACATGGGAAATGATGTAGATATTTGCGGAAGAGTCATGTGAGGAGACTCCACACTCAAAATAGTAGGAGATTTAAGAATATTTTCCTCTTGTTGATCAATGACCTAGATCTGTGTCTCCTTAACCTCCTTCCCTTTTAGTGTTATTCTTTCAAAAGGTTTCTCCACAGCTTGGCTGAATTTAAGCTTAATTTTGGTTCTCGAGGAAGAGGCACCTTCTTAAGATTTGTCTCTTATTTCTAATTTCAGTCCAATAGGTCCAGTTGAGTCGTCTTCAGCTCCAATTTTGATTTTGATGGCCTTTATACCTCTACTCTTAAGCCAAGTATTAGTATTTGCTAAACTTGATTGAAATCTATCAAAAATGGAAGTGGACTCCTTTTTAGACCACTGTATTGAAGGAATAGGAGCATCGGCAACCCTCTGTTCGTCATACTTTGAACCTGAAATCTGCCCATCATCAATTATTCCTTCTGGGACCAAGGTTAGATTAAGATCCACAATTTGTTCTAATGTGAGCCTGCAATAATCCATCTTGCGGATGTCCTCAGTTCGAAGGTCTACCCAAATGTCTTCTATGCGATGCACATGCATGAAAGCTCTTTTTATTTTATCCCTCATTATTCTGTAATCAAAATCCTTTCTCGCCTTAAACTTTTTCAATTTGATCTCTTGAAGTTCAGTCTCCATTGCCTTAGCTTTTGAAGTAGTCAAAGAATACCTTCCAATCTGCAATGGATTATTTGATGAAATACCAGCTTTATGTTGTGTGACTTGTTGTGCATGCACCACTATCAACTACCTTGCTAACTCCATCAAAATGATTTTATCCGTTGGATAGCTTGGAAGCATGTAAGGATGATCATTAAAACAGCCAACTCTCATGTATGTGAAAGTGGGAAACTGAAGAAAAAGACACCCATATTCGTTCACCTTTTTCCAGGCAGCTTCAGACACTTTGTTGTTGTTCAATGCTTTGTCAAACAAGTACATGAAATGATCAATGAAAGCGTCCTGAACCGTTCTATAATGGATTCGACTTGGTCTCAAAGTCAGCTGATCATAATATTCCCACACTGTTATTATTGATCTATCACCTTTGGTAGAAAGGTCTAGAAGCTGCCTTAGGGATGTTGCTATGTAGACCAAATAAGAATTCATTAGAATGTGAGAGTGGTAGGTACTCGTGGAAGTTGTTCACACAAGTTATCGCCAACCACCTCAGCCCAGAAAATCAAATGTTGTGCCTTCCTTGTGACCACTATGTATTTATACGTCCATGTTTCAAAAACATTGGAGAATTTCAAACCCATCACCCTACTCAAAAGTGTGATCATATCATTGAACTCCTCCTTAAAATCAGATCGGTATAGCTTGGGTCACCGATGTTGACAAGATCGCTTTTTTTTTAAGCCATTTAGAATTGATGTGTCTCATACAATCACTCTTCTTTTGTTCATAGTGGTCATGAGCAATCTTCATTGAAATGTCTGAATAGACAAGAGCATCAAGAACCCTGAAGATTTAATTAATGGTTTTTGGATCAAGTCTAATAACCACGTTATCATCTTCATCTTTGATAGTTCTGGATTCTTTATCAAAATGAGCTGCACATGCAAGAACAAATTCAGGCTCTGGGGCGACAACAGGAAAAGTGGAAACCAGATGAATATGGCTTCTCAGTAGCAACTGCATATCATGTGAAGTCAACTTGTCAGCTCTTTGAAGAAACTCGGACATATAAATATGCCCGATCTTTGTATCTCTGATTTCTTCAACATTTGAGAGTACGTGGGATGGAGAAATCTCATTCTGATACTTATCATACTTATATTGAAGGTGTTTTGAGACCAAGGAGTTTTAGCGGGGTGTATCATTTAGACATGTTCTAAAACAATTTGGGAAAAACGATTAGGGCAAGAAAAAAACGCCTCAAGGTAAATAAAAATAAGAAACAAAAACGAAAATGAAAAACAAAAATGAAAGACATACCTGAAATAAAAGATGGAAAATAAAATGGAGAAGAAAACCAAGATGCCTTGCACAAACTCTACAAATGAGGATTACTTGATTTATCACAGCTGAGAGCCCCCTCACATTGCAGTTAAATATTTATGAAATCACCATGAAATGAGGAAGACAAGCAAACTTGAACACAAACTACCCTCTCTATTTATGGCGTTGGATTTTTCAAAACATAGAGCAAATAAAAGAACAAATCGACCTCTTCAAAAATACTTTACAAGTGTTTTCAGTTAAATCGGACTTTTTAAAGCACTCTGCAAGTTTATTATTTACTCTAAAAGGGAGTCAGGTTTTTCACAACATATTACAAGTTTATTTTTTTATATTTGTAACTCATAATGATGAAGTAAAAACCCGATTTCACTTAAAAGCTTAAAAAAAAACAAATCGGGTTTTTCACGACACATTGCAAGTGCAAATTAAGATAACTTGCAATGCGAGTAAAAAGTTCCTACACTTGTAAGTTAAATAAAAAGTTCCTATTATTCACTTGTAATGAAGTACCAAAACCCCTACTTGTAGTGATGCCTCTGAAACCCGAATTTGACCAAAAACATAAGAAAAATGACCCAAAAAACTAATGAAAATGAACAGGAGTGGATGAAAAAGAATGTCCAAGGGGACCATGGACCATTGATCCAAGACCAAAAACTTCCAACCTCTGTACCTTGTAAAACATGCTTTAAGGAAGAAGATCTTCAATTTTATTGAAAATTTTGATACATTATCCCAATTTTTGGCATGTCAAAAATTAGGGACAATAGTTGGCTTTGACTGGTGAACTACCTTCGAAAGCAAAGGTAGTAGGATCCAGAATCTCCAAGTGCCTTAGTATCCATTCCATTGGGTTACAGAGTCAGTAAACAAAAACACAAAAAAAACAACTAAAAACTAAACAAAATTAAAAGACTTGGACTTTATGTACAAAATTTTTCTGGAACTCTACTCAAAGTGGTGCTTTAGATGCTGCCCACTATAAGGTAGCGCAAATGGAGTACCATCTTGATAACCAATGGAAAGCTGTTTTCACCAACAATTTGATGAATTGTGAAAGGTCCACGCCAGAGAGAATCAAATTTTTCGTGCATGCCTTTGGGTTCTCTTCTCTTATCCCAAAGCAAAACACGATCTCCAACCTGAAATGCTCTTAGTCCTTCTTTCTTATCAAAGAGAGCTTTGACTTGCTTTTGATGATTATTGATACGATCCACTACTTGTGACCTTTGTTCTTCCAATTGTGAAAGAAACATTATCCATTTATCCAAGGCACTTTCAAATGTGTCACCCTCAACAACTTTGACTAACTTAAGAGCTAGAATTTCCAAAGTAATGGGAATTTCTGCATCCACCCCATAGAGTAATTGGAAAGGAGACATGCCAATGGCTCTTTTAGGTGCAATTCGATCAGCCCACAAAGCATCATACAATGCATTGTGCCATGATCTCTGATTTTTATCCACAAGCTTTCGAATTATGGTAACCAGATTTTTATTGCTGGATTCTGCTTGACCATTACCTTGAGGGTAATAGTCAGAAGAGTGAGCCAAGATAATGCTATAATCAAACCATAATTGAGTTACATCATAAGAGGAAAATGTAGCTGCATTGTCCGTCACTACCTTGTATGGAACACCAAACCTAAAGATAATATTTTCTTTGAGAAATCTGCACACTACTTCAGAAGTAGCATGTTTCATTGGAATTGCCTCCACCCATTTGGTAAAATAATCTGTTGCAGCAAGAACATATGTGTGCCCAACACTTGAAGAAGGATTAATAACGCCAATGAAGTCAATTCCCCATTGTCTGAAAGGTTCTTCCACTACAACTGGTTTTAGAGGCAAGACTAGTAACTTTTGTTTGCCAACAAATTGCTGACATTGAACGCACTTGCGGACCCATTCATATGCATCTTGAAAAAGCATTGGCTAGTAATACACAGCTCTCAAGATCTTATGAGCAGTAACTGACGCTGAAAAGTGTCCACCACATGCCAAACTATGGAAAGATTCTAGCAATTTGACTTGCTGTGCTTTATCGACACAGTGTTGAAAGATACCATCAAGAGTTCGTTTGTACAAACCATTGTGCCAAAGAACATAGTTTGCAGCTTAAGCTTCAAATTCCTCTTTTCCTTAAAAGAAAAATGGTTCGGACATTCACCATAGGTCATAAAATAAGCAATGTTTGAGTACCATTCATCAGTAGTACTAACAAACAATACCTTGGGAAGGTCTTCAAAAACATTTTGCTCCTCTACCTCTTCTGGATCATTTTTAGCCATAAGCTGACATAAGCCTTTTACACGAACCAGCTTAGTAGGACGGATCTCCATGTCATATTCTTGGATTTTTGCAATCCAATTACCTCTTTTTGTACCAAATTCCTGTTGAGTCAGAATTGACTTTACTGTCGTGTTTGGAACCAAGGCTATGACATGAGAATTTAAAATGTAAAATCTGAAATACTTAACAGCCCTTACGACTGCATACACATTCTTTTCTACTTGAGAGTATTTCAACTCATGAGATTTCAGTGGGCAGCTCATGAATGCAATTGGAGATTTAATCCCCTCTGTATTTTTTTGCATTAAGATTGCAGACATGGTGTGTTCTGAAGCATAGCTATACATAATGAAGTCCTTTGTGTAGTCTGTACAGACTAACACAGGCGCATGTGCTATTGCTTGCTTAATATCATTAAAGGCAGCCTTTCCTTCAACATTCCAACAAAATGTCGTTGCTCCTTTCATCATATCAGAAATATGACGAATCTTCTCCGCAAAGTCTGGAACAAATTTGCGCAAGAAATTCACCTTTCCAAAGAAAGAATGGACAACAATTTTACTTGTAGGCAGCAAAAGGTTTTGAATTGCTCTAACCGTTCAAGATCAATTTTTATTCCTTCATTGGACACAATATGCCCAAGAAGTTTACCTTCAATCACCCCAGAAACAAATTTCTTGGGATTTAAAGAGATACCATGTTGACGACACTTCTCTAACACTTGTTGTAAATGTGAAAAGTGATCGTGGCACTGTTTTGAGAAGACCATGAGATCATCCAAATAAACTATTATGAGTTTATCTCGGATATCTCGAAAAGCCAAATCCATAGCACGCTGGAAAGTAGCACCGGCATTGATCAATCCAAAGGGCATTCTGCGATAAGCAAAGGTGCCCCATGGAGTAGTAAAGGCTGTCTTATATTATTCTTCTTCACGAACTTCAATTTGATTATAACCAGAAAATCCGTCCAGCATGGACAGCATTTGGGAACCCATTACTGCTTGTAACACATGATCCATAATAGGCAAGGATAGTTATCCTTAAGAGAAGCTTGATTAAGATTACGAAAATCCACACAAATGCGGATTTTGCCATTTTTCTTTCTTACCAGAACAATATTCACAAGCCACGTTGAATGATGAATTGGGAATATAATCTTTGCTTCTAACATCTTCTGGATTTTAGCCAAGATAGTTCTTGAAATCTTTGGATTATATTGATGTTATTTCTGTCGGAAAGGAACAACTACAATCTTGAGAGGAATATCGTGCTGCATCTCCTTTGGTTGAAATGACTTGAGATCATCATAAGAATAAGCTAATACATCCATGTATTGACTCAGGAGTTGGATGAACTTAAATCTCTCCTCGGAAGTACAACATTTACCAATGTTGATAAACTTTGGATCAGCATCTATACCAAGGTTAACCTTTTCAATCTTTGTAGATGAGTCAGCTTTAAATCTTTGTTGTTGCTTAATGTAGCGATCATGCTTATCAAACAAACTTTCAAGAGATACAAGCCCTTAAAGTATTTTATTTCCTCTTAATTGCAAAAAACCTTCACTGTCATCAGAAGCATAATTTGAAGTTGATTCGAAAAGAGAATCATTACTACCCTCAAAATACAAATTGTTAAAATCATCATTCCTTTGAAGAAAGTTGATAATATGCTTATTATCATTAAAAATCTGCCAATGATCCCAGTTGGTTGGAACACTTGGCCTATAAATCAGCTCTATGGTATACTAACTTTGATCAAAATCTTGGTGCGGAATCAAGAGAGTAGTTGAGGCTACAAGAGAATCAACCCTACTATTGAATTCCCTAGGGACCACTGATATATTAAATGCGTTGAAACTACCAACATTTTCCCATACGAGATTGCGGTAGTGTTTCAATCTGTCATTTTTGGTTTGATAAACATTCCGGACTTGACAAACCACTAACTCCGCATCTCCTAGTGCATGTAGATTTTAACTCCCTTTCTCCTTGCAACATCCATACCCAATTGTAATGATTCATACTCAGTTGTGTTGTTGGTATTGGAAAACTGCAATTTAAAATAATAAGGAAAGATTTCACCTTCAGGGGAAGTAAGAACAACGCCTACCCCAAAACTATTGGCAGGACATGATCCATCAAATTCCAAAGTCCATACATCATTAGTAGTATTACTACTTACGCCGTTTGAACTCTGAGAAGAACTCATAACTTTTTCAATCATAGTAGAAGATTGAGAATCTTCAACTATATCAAAATCTTCATGAGAACCATCTTCTGATACCATATCAGCAATTGCATCAACAAATTTATCATTGTCTGAAGGAGATGAAACTGATTCATCTGATGACCAGTCAACTGCAAACTCAAAAACTTCATCTATATGCAGATAAGAGTTTCCAAAACCTGCAGATTCAAAGAGAATCTGAGCATGGGGGTCATCGGATTTCACCACTGTATACTTGGTTTCTCTTTCAGGAACCAATTTTTGCACAACACCTTTGACAGGAATCTTGGCTTTTGTCATGTCCATATTGAGTTCATCCCCTACATCCTTACAGAAATTACGACCAAGTAACATACCATAAGAAGCAGGAACATCTGCAACTAAGAGATTCATCTTTATTTTCTTGTCAAGGAATGCTGCAAAAACAAATTGCGCATCTTTGATTTGTCCAACTAAGGGTACTTGTTTGTTTTCCATAGAATAACAATTACCAAAAGTTTTGGTAAGAGTTAACCCAAGATAATTAGCCACTTTAGCTGGCATAACATTGTTTGAAGCGCCAAAATCAATAACGCGGTTACTCAACTTAAAACCATTGATAAGCAAGGAGATATAGAAAAGTTCTATCTTTCCTGGGATTGAAGATGGGATGGTAACCAAGTTATTAGGCAGATTCTTAGCTTCTTGGACAGCAGGGATATTTTCAGTAGAACTTGAGATAGGACGAGTATCCTTACTCTTCACAAATTTAATCAACCTATCAAATTGGTCAGGATTGGCTTGAAGATACTCAACTTCAGACATTTGAATCTTAGTCTTCCTAGCATGGTCAATAATGTCAAAAGCTTGAAAGGAATTTGCTAAGGATATAGAGGTAATATTTTCAGCCTATAATTTAGGATTTGATATACTGGTCTTAGGCTCACTAGAAGAAACAATGGAAGAACTACTCAACTGATTTTTCATTGCATCCTTGGTTAAAGTAGGCAGCGGTGTTACTCTTTTAGCAATGGTAACTGGCAATTGAACATTATTCTTTACCTTTGCTTCTTCATCTTGTTGAGCCAACTGAGTTTGGGAACGTGTCATTATAGCATATGCTTGACTATAAATACTTTTAGTTGTTGTTGAATTGTCCTAGTGCATGAACCGTATAGTGGAGTCCAGTTGCTTCTTCTTCGCCTTGGTAAAGGACAACAACATCTTCTGTTTGAAAATCAGTAGGAGAGAGTTCATTTTGATCCATCTCATAATATCCAACTGTTGCATTTTGTGGAGGAGCTTCAAGTGCAAGCCTCTCAGGAGGAGGCAACTTGGACTGATTTTTGGCAGCGTAATTGGAAGCAGAATTAGGATATGTCTTTCTAGGAATATCCTTGTATGGAGCAGCATAAGGAGCTTGTGAAACCTGCTTCTTTAAGGAAAGAAGTTCATTGGCTAATTTCTGCAGCATAGGATCAGTAGAGCTTGAAGTAGAAGACTCATAAAAAGAATTTCCTTTGGATCGATTAGGATCTTTCCGAATTTTCCCAGCCAAGATCAAATCATCTTCAATCTGTGTGGCAAGAGCTTGAGCATTAGCTAAATCTGTTGGAGCAGCTCTTCTTAGCAAAAAGCTAACCTCAGGAAGCTGAGTATTAATGAAGAAACACTTGAGATTTGCAGCAGTAGGCTGAGAAGCAGTGGGAATTCTATTTGCTAGTTTATTGAACTTAGCAATGAATTCACACGTGCCTTCATACGTATCTTTCTTCATTTGTGTTAGCTGAGCCAACAAAGCGTGTTCATCCTTAGTAGGCTTGAAACGTTCTTCAAACTTAGTTTTGAGTGTATCCCAATTGGTAATAGAACTAGTGCTTAGATTATAAAACCAGTCTGCTGTGATTCCTTGTAGCATTTCTACAAACAATCGTACAACAACATCTTGATGTTCCACACCTAAAACACCGCATGCCATTGAGAAAGCCTTGATATGTTCATCGGGATGTTGCTTGGCATCGCCATAGAACTTGGGAAAGTTATTATGTGAGCCTTGTGGAAGGGCATGAAGAGGTAGGGTGAGATTTAAAGGACCAAATGCTGCTCCCCAAGGACCTTGAGCCATTGTTGGAATAAAAGGGACAAATGGAATTAATGGTTTGAGAAAGAAAGGTGAAACTTCACTTGGGATGGGCTTTTTCTTCTTTGATGGAGGGAAACTAGTAGTTTGTGAAAGAGGGGATATAGTAGTGAGAAGATCAAACTTAGCTTGTTCATCCCAACTTATTCCAACTCCTAGAGAACTTTCATCCTTCTTACGTCGAATGTAGTAACAAATGTCCTCTAGCGTAAAGACGTAGCAATAAACCCAACAAAACAAATTTTGAATGAAAGAATACTGGACTTCAAAAGAAAGCGAGAGGCTTTCAAATGTGTTCGTATCCCCAGCAGAGTCGCCAAAAACTGTTGGCTGAAAATTTTGTAGACTTGTGAGGTTTAGCAAAATGGTGGTTTCAGCCACAGTGTGTGAGAATAAATCTCTCCTATTTATATGAGGGAAGGCTCCCCCTCGGGTTGACTATTCTACTTACTACGAGAATGGTAGACTATATTAATTCTATGCTATTATACATGGTATCACTCATCTTATTCTCTTTTTTCAGAATAGATGTTCAATCTCTCCTCCTTACAGGAAAGAAAATTCAAAATAGTAAAAGGAAAACTGCTATTTAACTATTCAGCAACAGTTACATAGAGAGCAAATTTGATGGAGTTTTGAAAGAAGCAAAGTTTCCTGAAAGCACAAAGTCTTTTGTTGCTTCCCAGGACGGGGAGATACCATTTGGAGCACAAAGTCTTCACAACTTATCTTCCTATCAACCTTCTGGTTAACCAATAGTATAAAATTGAGCAGCAAAATAAAGCACAAAGTCTTTATTCAAATGCATGTCTAAGCTGTAAACAAGAAAGATATTATAAGCACAAAGTCTTATATTATGCCTCTTGGAATAAATTCACCTATTTCTAATTCAATCCTTCGTAGCACAAAGTCTACAAGAAATCAGACCAAAGTCTTTTCACAACAGCTCCACAATATCACAAGAAAAAATTGGAAGAATGTACTACTATGACATAAGAACACAATAATAACATGCAACAAGACTCAACACAAAGTCTGAAATCTTATATGCCTTCCTTGTATTGCTTGGAAATCAAGTTTACATACACAAAGCACAAAGTCTCTTTGCTGTAAATTTCTGTAGAGTTTTCTCTCTTGCCAAAAAAATGATCAATACAAAGAGCACCCTCATGTATTTATAGGAGAGGGGCTGAGAGAAAAATGTGGGAGAAGTCTAACTAACTAAGACTTCTTCCACAACGAACTACTTGCAATTGACTTATTCCAAATTATAGCCCTAATTTATTTTGACTTGTAATTCGATTACCTGTAATTACAATTTACCATAATGCAAGTGATATGATTACTCGCAATTACAATTTTTGACATTACATGTAATTTTTCAAAAAGAAATAAAACTAAGAATCTGATAGTACTTTTAACTACTTCCATTGTTGTCCATGAAATGTTGAAATCTACGAATGGATTCATGCAATTCATTGGGAATTGGCCCTTGAGTGTTCTTAGCAACAATAACTGTTTTGATGATGGTGTCACAACATCTTATTACTGATAATCTGTGCTCTTCTAGTGCAATCTGCATCTTATCAAGGAATGCGTGATGATTTACAAATCTGCTGATGGATGCCACTGTGAAAGTTTCAGCTTCTAGCTCTTGATGAAAATTTGTTGTGAATGTTGAAACAATAACATCTTCAGGGAATATTTCACCATTTTGGTCTTCTATCTTGCAAGATTCCTTTTCAAAACTGGAAAAGATATCCTGCTCCACTTCAACCTGTCATGTCCCCTTCTAGTTGACATCTCTCAGAGCATATGATTAGCCTATTATGCGACCCTCGTAGGCTGATAGGATGGATAGAGGGTCTTGATGGAGCTTGGCTTGGCTTCAGTTGTCAGTATTTGATCAGTTGGCTTTCATTCGGGCTCTTTCGGACACCGTTTGCCTGAGTTGCTATTTTTAGCAGTTTTTGGCACTCAGCGAGGCACCCCTGCTATTTTTAGCAATATAGTTTGGTCACGTGCAGAATCACTCCTTGGTTCGCCAGCTTCAGATGGTTTGAGAATCGGATAGTCTTTGAGGAAGATATTAATATTTAATTGATTTAATTAAATATTAATTTTTGGAGCTATATTATAACTTAAGTGCTTGACTCAAGGGGGCGTCCATCATTGAAAGGGGGTCGTTTTTAATTATATTTTATAATTAAAAATTTGATCGAAGACTATTGGAATAATTAAAAAGAAAAGTCGAATTTATTTTAATGATGCTTTTTGAAGGAATTCACACTTTTCAAAGGTTATAAGACTTTGCTTTGAAAATCGAGCTCATTATGTTATTGAATATTGGAAAATTGATCAAGTCTTCAACCAGAGCACGAAAGCCAAGGGTTTCAGTCTCAGAGCATTGGGGAACGAGCCATCTCCAGTGAAAGCAATTCAGAGGTTGTGAAATATCATCCGATTTATTGCCAGGTAGAGAGATTTCTTCATTCAGAAGAGATTACAGAGCATTCACAGATCTTTCACTTTCAGAGTTTTGTTTGGGTTTCATCCAGAAAGCATTCTTCAACTAAGGCGCATCATATTCTAGGGTCTGGACATTGTTTTCAAAAAGCCGTACACTTTGTTCTTGCTGATCTGACAGAGCCGTACCACTGCAGCAGGCCGTACTTCTTCATTTCTCAAGCCGTACTTGTATCTGGTGCAAATCGCCTATTCTTCTGGACTTTGGCTTTCATTCTTTGTGGCGCCTCAACATCTGGATCATTTCCGGAGCATCAGACGGAGGGAGAAGCATTCTATATTGAAGCCGTACCAGTATTTGTATTCTTTCAACTGGCAGCAATAATCAGGTTTTTACATTAAAATATCATTGCCTTTTTGATTGCATGTTATTGGATCTTCATTGTAATCATTCTAGAAGATAAATAAATAGTCTGACATCCGTATCTTCAATAGATTCAATAGTTCCCGGAGTTGAATGATTTTATTTGAATTTATTATCAATTTCTTGCAAAATCGCATTATTACATTTATATATGCTCAAAAATCACAAAACCAAAAACTTAAAAAAAAAACAAAACGCGAATGGGATTTTTATTTGAATTTATTATCAATTTTCTGCAAAATCTGTTATTACATTTTATGCTCAAAATCACAAAACCAAAACTTAAAAAACAAAAAAAACGTACGATTCGAAAACAAAACGGGTTTCTATACAGTTGGTATTAGAGCTAAATCCCATCCCTGAGGGCTTAAAGCAAATCTTTATGCAGCCACAACAGATTGGGTCTCACAGGTATTACACACGCAGGCGAGCCTTGATTGACAGGCAACAGGGTTCGATCCGACAGCCGAAAAACATGGGTGATAGAACAGATATTCCTAGAACAGAGATTCCCCATAATCCCAGAGATCAGGACAATGCAGAGGTTTTAGACACTCTCAGAGACTTGCGAGCAGGTCAACTACAGCCTGAACGATGTGCCATGCCAGCCGATGAGCAAATCCGCAGGGTTGGGTACATGTAGGAGACCGTCACCTGTGAGGATAATGTGAGGATGCGTGATCTCTGGAGAGCACCTAGGACTGCTTCACGACAGCCAGAGAACACTCAGGCCTACTTTATGAGACAGAGTCCATGAGGCTATCGCAGTAGTGAGGGAGTTGTTCGCGGCCACCTTATGGCAGCTTAACGCAGGAGTGTGGCTGGGCACCACCTCGATGTCGAGAGAGATCACCTTCTATTTACTTATTAAGCACAGCGAGAGAGCACTGCAGGCTCCACAGATCGAGACCTAGACACCGTAATCATGACCAAACATGCTACTAATGTGCTCACCCAGCTGAAGTTCGATGGTAGTAAGGTGGACAGCCTGCATGGATTAGTAAGCTAGACACATTTCTCACATTGTGCCCGATGGCTGAGAGAGATGCTATCAGATATGCGACACTGCATCTTGAGGGAGCAGCTTACGACTGGTGGCACCACGGGATGGTGACCCTACAGCATGACCGAATCACATCATATCGTATTTGTTGGACAAAGCAGGAGCGGCTTGACAGAAGGATCCAATCCTACATTCTGCCCGCCGGAGACAGAGTGGCGCTTTGGAGCCTTTATATTGGCACTTTCGTAAGTTATTATCGCTATGGTTCAATATTTCGTGAGAGGCTTAATTTGTAGTGCTCTTCTATGGAGGGATTGGATCGAATTATTGGAGGTTGGATCAAAGCCTTTGATCCCTCCTTCGCTACGTGAAGTGGATGAAGAAAGCACGTAGTATGGAGTTGGCAGCACCATCCAGTAGATTCAACTCCAGAAACAATTCTTCTTTCAGGGATAATAAGGGCTTCAACAGAAACAGAGAGAAGTCTGATTTTAATCAAGAAAAATCAGATTTTAAGAATGATTCAAAGGGAAAAACAGCAGCACCACCTTTGGATCGAGAGGCTCTTAATGATCTACGCAGGAAGAAGCTTTGCTTCTACTGCAAAGGTCCCTATGATGCCAATCACGATTGTCCGTTGAGGCCTAAGGGCAAGGCAAATCGAGTGATGTGGGCATATTACGAGGATTTGGGAATCGAGAATTCGAACAAATAGAGAGAGACTCTCATGTATCGTCCCCTTTCAGCCTCGATATTTTCAAGGATCATAGCCTTTCGTTGGGAACCAAGGTTAAGTTTGAAGTTAAAATTAGGTTTTCAATTTTGAGGAGGTCACGTTCTGAGATGATAGTTTTAATGATGATTCCTTCTCGGTTTTCTCGAGGGCTTCATAGCTGGTATGTTCGCTCTGGTGATTCGAGTACTTTTGAATTCTCACGGCTTGAAGTAAATTCTATTTTTGGCAGCTTCCAGTTGAGCTCAGGTTGGTTGACTTCCGGTTTCAGATTTGATCAGTTGACTTCATCAGTTTTGGCTTCAGGGCACTCTCGGAGAAATAAGCTAAGTCATTCAGATTAAAGTCACGTTTTAATTATTATATTTTAACGTTGACCTTGGCCTAGAGTTAATGACTTAATGATGTGTTTAAAAAGTCGTCATTGAGGGTGGCGCCCTCATTAAAAGAATATTATAATTATTGCAAATTCAAAGCAGGGATTATAATGGGCGCATTTATCAAAGTTTGATGTTTTAATTAAAATATCATTTATTAAGTCTTGAAGGAGAAAGTGCGTCCAATCTTGAGGAGAATGAGTTTGACCTAAAAGCAGATTTTAGGGTTTTGCAAAGTCAATTGAAAAGTTATAAAGAGGAGTCTTGGTGCATCATTTGGATCATCTTGGAAAATACACCGTTATGCTGCCGGATTGACTCTGGATCACTTCGAGGGATGAAGACCTCCTAGCATTTGGGCATCACTTCGTGTTTGAGAAACAACATCTAGTGGTGAATTTCAGTCTATGTGTGAGTGCACCTTTAGTTCATTCATTGTATGTTCAGTTTATTGTAAACTTAGATTAGATTGGCATATTCATGTTTCAGCATCTTGCATTATTGTAGACAGCAGATTTGAAGTTTTAATCATATCTCAAAAAAAGACAAAAATATCATTCTGGGTATTGCATCATTAGATAAGTTTGTCATAGGCGCCCATATCTTCCAGATCTTAGATTTTTAGAAAGAGTATTGAATTTTTAAGAGGAAGTCGAATTTCTGTACTAGGCCGTACCATTGGCATATGCATTGGAATCCGTGTTAATTAAATCTTCAGGGTTTGGTTCAGTTTCAAGGGTCTAACTTGGTCGCCTAGGTCTTCTGAGTTCTTAGCATTTTATGGCATGTCAATTGGATGATTATTGAGCAAGTTGTGAACATTCTTTGGAACTTGTGAACTGCTGATTGCACATTTAAAGTACAGATCTGACGAAGAAACAGAATACAGAAATCTGCATTTCTGTTTTGTGGTTGGGACACTGTGATTTCTTAAGGATTGTAATTGATTCTTGGTTGAACGTACTATTTGATAAGCATATGATATCTTGACATTGCAGGCAGTCATAATCTTGTAAACTGGCAGTAGTACTGACCAGTGTTTTGATATTGCTTTGTCATTTCTTGTAATAATCATTCCTACTTTCAGTTTTAGAGTAAAATAGTGATAACTCCGCCCTATGGTCGCTACTGTCCATTCTGGATGAGCAAGCACATTCTGGGTGTCGAGAAGTTTCCTCTTTCAGCATTATTTCTTTCAAGCATTATTTTGTATTTACTCCGTCATATGGTCGCCCCTCACTCCGCTTTGGATTGGGTAGCACATACTTGGCGTTGAGTTCCTTTTCCAGCATAAGCAATTCATTTTAGATCCTCTGACCAATGCTCACCATCATCGGTGCCATTCTGGTTAGAGTTGCTTTCTTGCACGTTTTGGTTTTCTCATCTAACCTTAACGGGTGCACTGCTTTGTAATATTGTAATCTGTCATTTGTAAATCGAAAAACGAAATAATTTTGGCTCGGAATATTTCAGTGGTATCAGAGCCACGTATCCTGCCATCCTGTGAAATCAGCTTTCTATGAGTGACAGAGAACAGAGGTATCTGGCAAGAGTATACAAGAGAGGCACAGTTCAGACACAGTTGCATCAAGCCCCAGAAGGTCACACAGCTTCCGAGGTTTTGAGGGCTAATTGGGAGCCTTCACAAGAAACAGAAATGGGGGATAATGAAAGAGGTTTTGGCAACAGAGGTGACAGTGGGAAGGGTATAGACAATTCAGCCAATCTAGGTCAAGGACTAGATAAGAAGATGGATGCCTTGTTAGATATGTTTTCTCTCATGTTGGGGAGATTGGGTCCCAATACTCCACAAAACAATACAGGGCATGCCGGGGAGCACAGTGCTTCCAATCAGCACAATGGTCATGTTGCCCAGTCTTCAGGGAGCAACACCTACATTTCTGCTAGACCATTCAAACCCATGTTTTTGACACCAGCAGTCCCACAGCCTGACCCCGAAGAAAATGTTTCATCCTTGGAGAGGGTGAGGATAGGCCGTACAGAGTATGACACCCTTCCTGATGAAGTAAAACTTGACATGTCCTTCAATGATTACATGGAGTATAGAAGGAAGGATAGAGGCCAAGGGAGAAACTATGATCAAAGAAGAACCCCAGCACAAGGAGATTGGAATCAAGCTCTCAACAAGGTTACGCTTGCCCATTTTGATGGAAGTGATAATAATTCTGCTCGAGCCTGGTTACAAAAACTAGACAACTATTTGGCACTTAGGCCAATGGCTGAAGAAGAAGCGATTAGATTCGCTACGCTACACCTAGATGGGGTGGCGCATGAATGGTGGTACCATGGCCTAGTCACCTTAGGTCATGGGTCTATCACTATCTACGATGAGTTCACCAATAGACTCATTGAGAGGTTCGAGAAGAAGGACCCAGAAGTGCATTTTAGGGAGTTGGCACAGTTGAGACAATATGGCACTGTGGATGCCTACATAGCTGAGTTTCAAAGACTTTCAGTTATGGTCACCGGAATCACAGAGAGAAGATTAGTAATCCTATTCACTGAAGGATTGATGGAGCCAATCAAGGGTTGGATCAAAGCTTTTGATCCACCGTCCCTACAGGAAGCAATGAAAAAAGCTAGAAACATGGAGTGGGCAGTTCCCAAAGCAAAGTTCCATTCCAAACCAGCTTTTCACAAAGGAGATAGAGGGAAAAAGTTTCATCAGAAGCCTCACCATAAGGAGTTTAAACCACAGAAACCTCATGGTTCAAGATTGGATCTAGAGACTATCAATGAACTCCGTAGGAAGGGGTTGTGTTTCCGTTGTTGGGAAAAATGGTCCCAAGACCATGTGTGCCCAAAGGGTGCTAAAATTCATCAAATTGAGTTTTATACAGCTGATGAAAGCAATTCTGATTTTTCTGATCAGCAAGCTGATTTTGAGGACAGCGATGAAGAAAATACTCCAGAAGAGTCTGAAGGTGAAAAAGAAAGTGGTGGTACATTGGCTCAACTTTCGAGCTTCCAAAAGAATAAGTCCTTTAAAGTTCGTGGGATGATCAAAGGGCAACGTATTGTTGCTTTAATTGACACTGGTGCAACACATAACTTCATAGACGAAGTTGTGGTGGCAAAGAAAGGATTGCAAACAGAAGACTTTGAAGGGTTCAGAGTTATGGTTGCAGATGGGTTTCACATCTCCTGCACCAAGAGGATTCCGAACATGTCAATGCAATTGGGCAATTACGAAGTCAAGGATGACTTCTATGTGGTCAATATTGGAGATACGGATGCTGTCCTTGGCATTCAATGGCTGCGATCTCTTGGAGAGATCTCTCTAAATCTGCAAACGATGGAGTTGAAGTTTCAATCCGATGGAAAGAAGGTGGTGTTGAGAGGAATGTCAAATGGTGGCCCTCGGATTGTGTCGTTCAAGAGGATGGCGAAGTTGATGCGTCATGATCAAGTGGAGTGGGCTGCGGAGTGCATGATTCTCCCAGCTAGTCCAGCTGAAACGAAAATCGAGCATCCTCCAGATATTCAGTCTTTACTCACCAAAAAGAGTAAAGTGTTTGCTGATTTACCTCCAGGACCTCCTCCTGATCGAGGTTCAGAACACATCATAGAGCTCAAGGAAGGAGCTAAACCGGTGATCACAACTCCATACCGGTATCCGAAGAGGCAAAAGGATGAGATCGAGAAAAATATCCGAGAACTTTTGGAGATGGGGTTCATACGCCCAAGCAAGAGCCCCTTTGCCTCTGCAGTGGTTCTGGTGAAAAAGAAGGATGGTACCATGCGCATGTGCGTGGACTATCGTGCTTTGAACCAAAGCACCATCAAGAATAGATACCCCATTCCCAGAATTGATGAGCTCATTGATGAGCTACATGGGGCTAAGTTCTTTTCGAAGATTGATCTGAGGTCGGGTTACCATCAGATACGAATGAGGGGGTCAGATGTGGAAAAAACAGCTTTCAGATGTCATTATGGCCATTTTGAATTCTTAGTCATGCCATTTGGGTTGACTAACGCTCCGGCAACCTTTCAGTCTTGCATGAACCGTGTCTTCCAGAATCAGTTACGAAGGTTTGTGCTGATATTTTTTGATGACATTCTGATCTACAACAAGACTTGGGAGGATCACCTCAAGCACTTGGAGGAAGTGCTTAGCATCATGGAATTTGAGAGCTTATTTGCCAAAGCTTCCAAATGTGAATTTGGCATGGTGGAGTTACTGTACCTTGGCCACATAATCAGTGCTGAGGGAGTAAAGGTGGATCCGGAAAAAATCAAAGCAGTAGTTGATTGGCCACCTCCCGAGAGTTTGACTCAGTTGAAAGGTTTT
>VDFB02090332.1:0-12399 GCA_007258455.2 Sequoia sempervirens | reverse complement strand
TAACAGACTGACATGACACGGACACCAACTCCATATTTGAAAACCCCAAAAACGACCTTTTGACAACACTTTAACAAGATTAAGACTCAATTAAGCAAAATGCCTTAGTGAAGCAAAAATTTTGGTTTTGGGTACAACAAGAATAATCTGCACTTGATATAATTCGCACTTGAGAAGGAGATCGAACTTGCTTGATACACAAATGAGAGAAAGTGACCTCCTATATATACATGTTGCTTAGAGGGGTTGCACCTTTTCAAGGACAAGGTCGGCCACCATAAAAATAATTACAAATAATAAATAATAATTACAAAGGAGGTCGGCCATCTTAGAGATATGTTGCCATTAAATAATCACAAATAACTAAGGAAGTATGAAGCCCGAAGCTGCAATAACATCAACACTCCCTCTTAGCTAGGGAGGAATACTTCCTGCTACACAAGACACATCACCTCATCGTGATGCCAACCACAATGGCTACAACCATATGTGGAAAAGAAACGATATGACCTCATCATGTTATCAACCATAATGGCTACAACCATGTATGGTGTGTACAAGTGTTCATCACTTGTGTGATGTTGTCACCTCAACATGACTTTCACCATGGCTCTCCCAAAGGGTGAAAACACAAGTACAAGAGGAATCATCACGGACTCTCTCGCGTGATATTGTCATGGAGTCACACACATGACATCCACCATGGCTCTCCCAGAGGGTGGAATCAAGGGATTTCACCTCGAACTTCTCTTACAGAGAAGAACTCATTAATCAAGGGATGTCACCTCGAACTTCTCTCACAGAGAATAACTCATTAATCAAGGGATTTCACCTCGAACTTCTCTCACAAAGAAGAACTCATTAATCAAGGGATTTCACCTCGAACTTCTCTCACAGAGAAGAACTCATTAAAGAGGATCACTGATACTGAGACTCCTTCTTAGTTAAGGATGTATTCTCCACCATACCAAGCTTATCTCGAAAGTACACAAATTTTATCCTAGAGAGAGGCTTGCGAGAACACTGCCCCGCTTCAATGCTGATAAATCTAACCTGAATGGCTTCACATGTTTAGTTCATTATGAAATCAGGATTGACATAGCTTAATCTAATAATAACAATGGATGATACTATTCTAAATAATTGTCCAACCAATCCAGAAGGAGCTTCAAGCCATTAATCGCTTTACAACTACTCACACATGCTGTAAATGTACATGACCTTCAAGGGTACCTGCCATCAAGACCGCTCTCGCCATACCCAAGAGATCATCAGATATCCCAAATCAAGCAACATCCGTGAGGTCCCTCTTCCAATCAAGGACCAATCAAAAAATCAAAGATAGCCAAGCAACCTGCATCCACCTCGTAATATCTCAACCCATATCCAACTGTGCCACACAAGTATCTCAGGATATGCTTCGCTGCAACTAGAAGTATTTGCCTTGGTTCACACATGAACTTGACAAAATGCACTTACTACAATCTGGTCTAATATAGATACATCAACGATCCAATCAACTGACTGTACATAGTAGGATCCACCAGATCTGAACTAGCTGCAACCTCCTTAAGCTTCTGAAAATTGGTTTCCATAAATCAACATAAAGAACCAAGATCAACTAGATTACCATCTTCTTCAGGTTCAGTAGGCTCCCTCTGAATCTTCAAGCACTTGCATCAACCTTTTGACCTCTTCGTCCAAGATTGCCTGCAACACTTGCCTCAGTGCACACCTCTAGTATAGTAGAGAGTTCAGGGTAGACCTCCTCGACCTCATAGTAGATTACTCTATTCTAAATAGGTTTGCGGAGCTACCAATATCAAATCCAGATGACTATCTTGTGCAATTCTGATCTCAACAGCTGAAGAGGTCTTTTAAGGATTTAACACTTGGCCTTGCAACACTGCAACCTTCACTTCTTCTCAGTGAGTCACAGAACTCCCTCTTGATCCCTACTTTAGAGATTGCAAAGAAGACTTTTGGAAGTGAACTTCCTCTAGCCACCAACTCAGTCTCATGGCTGCAAGTTGTGACTTCACACTTGATCATTTCTTTGGTCGGCACGACTTCCTCACAAGATGCCTCAAACTTTTCATCACTAAGCAATCTCTCATTACCTTCTTGCTCCTAGAAATGTCCTGAAAGCATTTTAGAGAGAGATTACTAACAGTTTATAATTATCTAAAGAAATATCAAGGCTAGAATCATAAAAGGTTTACTATCTCAGGTTATAGCATAAATATAATCTATGACAACATTAAAACATAAATGTGAACTACGCATAAGAGAAATATATAGAAAAATTAGAAATCGAAGGAAAAAACCATCTTTATTTACCTTTGATATAACCTTCTTCCATCTTTACCTCTCGAAAGAGTGTCAAACTCAGCACAACAAAAAAAAACAATCCGCACAACTACAGATTTCTTGAATGCAATATGCAGTTAGCATGTAGAACCAACTCTCTCCAAGAGTTCAAGGCTCTATCACAGTTCATGCATTAGAGAATGATACCATCGAAATTACAATTCTCTTGTTATTTCAAAGTCACACTCATAAATCTTTACAATCAGCATGCAATAAATGAAATCTTCAAAAAATCTTATGCTAGTGAACACAATTCAAGAGAAACCACTATCTCTCTTTACTAATTACAAAATCCAACTAAATGATATAACTTAGCAAACAAAGAATACTTATCTCTAATCGATGCAAATACTGGACGCAGTAAGATATGTTGCTCTTGCGTACAGATCAACACACAACCTTCACAACTTGAACACAGGCCCATGGCTTAGAATAGAAATTCCCTAGAATCCTTCTAAGGAGAGATCTCATCCATGTTGATGTTATTGCAGTATTGGGCTTCATACTTCCTTAATTATTTGTGATTATTTAATGGCAACATATCTCTAAGATGGCAAACCTCCTTTGAAATTATTATTTATTATTTGTAATTATTTTTATGGTGGCCGACCTTGTCCTTGAAAAAGTGCGACCCCTCTAAGCAACATGTATATATAGAAGGTCACTTTCTCTCATTTGTGAATCAAGAAAAGTTCGATCTCCTTCTCCATTAAGTGTGAGTTCTTCAAGAAGAGTAATACGAATTCATATAGGAGCAGATTGTGAGTCTATTCAAGTGAAGATTGAAGGGCATACTATTAGTGTGTACTACAGCCATTGTTGGTGTTGTTTATTGACCTTGTGTGTGGCCTCATTCTAAAGATACTTGTTGCCATTGCTCATATATATAAGAGTTATATTTGTTGTTGGGTTTTTCTCCCTCAAGAGGAGGGTTTTCCCAAGGTATCTTTTGTGTTATTGTGTTTGATTTTGAATTAATTTTCAGTGCATTAAATCTGATCATAAAACTAGCATGGTATCATAGCGGGTTTGAAGAAGATCTTGATCAGATTGTTATTGCAGCGATACTCTTTACTCTCTTTCTCATTGTTGTTTACTTCTATCTTCCTCAGATGGCACTGCTCTAAGCTTGAGTATAGACTTGAGGGAGCATCTAATTTCACATCTTGGAGATTCAGAATTATGCTCTCCTTGGAAGAAAGTGAATTGGCTGAGTTCGTGGAGAGCAAAGTTTATGAGCCTGCTGATGAGGAAGAGAAGATTCAATGGAAGATGAAAGATACTAAGGCAAAGAAGATGTTAGTTGATTCCGTGAAGGATCATATTGTTCTCATCATCTCTAAGATGAAGACGGTAAGGGAGATGTTTAAGTCTTTGGAGAAGATGTATGAGATCAACAACACAAGCCGTGCACTTGCATTGAAGCAACAACTTCATCATGTGAATATGGCGGAAGGAGAATTTTGTCATCGCTTACTTCATGAAGATTTCCGAATTGAGAGATCAGCTCTCTTCTATTGGTCATTTTGTTGATGTCAAGGATTTGACCATGCTTGCCCTTAATGGTCTTCCTTCATCTTGGGAGTCTTACATTCAAGGAATTAGTGCAAGATCAAAACTTCCCAAGTTTGATCATTTGAGGGCAGATTGTATTCAAGAAGAGTCTAGGTTGGCTATGAGAGGTATTGGTCGAAGCTCTACAAATGAAGACATTCATGTAATTTCCGCTCAATCCTCGAAGAAGAAAGAGAAAGTAGAAAGAAAGGATATTTCAAGAGGAATAGAGATAAAGGAGTTGATGGTGCTCCCTCATTCAAGAAGAAGCGGGACCTCTCCAAAGTCCAATGTTTTCGTTGTGACATGTTTGGTCACTATGCAAAGGATTGCCCCACTAGTCCTAATCAGCATGCTTCATTTGCGGATGTGGATGAGATCTCACTGGCTGACCAGGAATCCCATCCACAACAACCGCGGTTCAGCTCTGGCTGTTGATCTGGAGCCGCCAGTTGCCGTGATCCACTATAAGTCCAAAGATTCAATCCATCGTAATATCTAAAGAGATAAGCATTCCTTAATTTGCTGAGCTATACTCATTTAGTTGATCTTGTAATTAGTGAAAAGAGATGGCTCTCCTTGAACTATGTCTACCAGCATAAAGATCCCTAAAGATCTAATTTATTGCAAGTTATTCCCATTCGCTGTGAAGATTTCTGAGTGTGACTGAAATAGAAAAGAGAACTGGGTAATTGACAGATTAGTTGGTCACATCGATATCATTCTCTAATGCATGAACTGTGATAGAGCCTTGAACTCTTGGAGAGAGTTGGTTCTACATGCTAACTGCATATTGCATTCAAGAAATTTGTAGTTATGCAGATTTATTTATTTTTGTGCTGAGTTTGGCACTCTCAAGAGGAGTAAAAGATGGAAGAAAGAGTTATATCAAAATTAAATAAACATAAGTTTTTTTATCCCTTCATTCTGATCTTTTGATATATTTCTCTTATAGGTTGATTCATTTATGTTTTAATATTGCTCATAAATTATTATGTATTTATGCTATAACCTGAGATAGTAAACCTTGTCTAATTCTAGCCTTGATATTTCTTTGGATAATTATAAACTGTTAGTAATCTCTCTCTAAAATGCTTTCAGGACATTTCTAGGAGAGAGAAGGTGATGAGAGATTGCTTAGTGACGAAAAGCTTGAGGCATCTTGTGAGGAAGTCATGCCGACCAAAGAAATGATCAAGCGTGAAGTCACAACTTGCAGCCATGAGACTGAGTTGGTGGCTAGAGGGAGTTCACTTCTAGAAGTCTTCTTTGCAATCTTTGAAGCAAAGATCAAGAGGGAGTTTTGTGACTCACTGAGAAGAAGTGAAGGTTGCAATGTTGCAAGGCCAAGTGTTGAATCCTTGAAAGACCTCTTCAACTGCTGAGATCAGAATTGCACAAGACAGTCACCTAGATTTGATATTGGTAGCTCCGCAAACCTATTCAGAATAGAGTAATCTACTATGAGGTCGAGGAGGTCTACCCTGAACTCTCTACTATACCAGAGGTGTGCACTGAGGCAAGTGTTGCAGGCAATCTTGGACGAAGAGGTCAGAAGGTTGATGCAAGTGCTTGAAGATTCAGAGGGAGCCTAATGAACCTGAAGAAGATGGTAATCTAGTTGATCTTGGTTCTTTATGTTGATTTATGGAAACCAATTTTCAGAAGCTTAAGGAGGCTGCAACTAGTTCAGATCTGGTGGATCCTACTATATACAGTCAGTTGATTGGATCGTTGATGTATCTATACTAGACCAGATTGCAGTAAGTTCATTTTGTCAAGTTCATGTGTGAACCAAGGAAAATACTTCTAGTTGCAGCGAAGCATATCCTAAGATACTTGTGTGGCACAGTTGGATATGGGTTGAGATATTTTGCAGGTGTGGATCTGGAGTTGTATGGCTATACTGACTCTGATTGGGTAGGGAATGTTACTGATTGGAAGAGCACCTCTGGATGTTGCTTCAATTTGGGATTTGCTATGATTTCCTGGTGCAGCAAGAAATAGTCATCTATAGCATTGAGTACAGTAGAGGCAGAGTATATTGCAGCTTGTGTGGCAGCTCGGGAAGCATTGTGGCTTCGTAAGCTCCTTGCAGGATTGTTTGGACAATCAATGGAGCCTACTATCATTCATTGTGATAACCAGAGCTGTGTGAAGCTTTTTGTCAATCCTGTGTTTCATGACAAAACCAAGCATGTTGAGATCAAATACCATTACATCAAAGATATGGTATTGAAGCTTCTCTGATTAAGTTATATATCGACTGTGATGGCGGGCGACATACATTCTCCACAGCCTCTCTCGGGATAAAGGATTTGTGTACTTCGAGATAAGCTTGGTATGAGTGGAGAATATCTGACCTTAAAGCGAGAAGTTCTTAGTATCCCGATTGATCCTCTTTAATGAGTTCTTCTCTGTGAGAGAAGTTAGAAGTGAAATCCCTTGATTAATGGGTTTAACTTCTCCTATGAGAGGATTCGGTGAAATCCCTTGATTAATGAGTTCTTCTTTAGAGAGAAGTTAGAGGTGAAATCCCTTGATTAATGAGTTCTTCTCTACGTAGAGAAGTTCAAGGTGAAATCCCTTGATTAATGAGTTCTTCTCTATAAAAGAGTTCGAGGTGAAATCCTTAGTTCCACCCTCTGCGGGAAGCCATGGTGGATGTCATGTGTGTGACTCCATGGCAGCATCAAGTGAGAGAGTCCGTGATGATTTTCTTGTACTTGTGTTTCACCCTCTAGGAGAGCCATGGTGAACGTCACAGTGAGGTGACAACATCACATTAGTGATGAACACTTATACATACCATACATGGGTGTAGCCATTATGGTTGATATCGCGATGGTGATATACGATATCCGCGATGGCGTGATGATATCGATATCAGGTGTGATGATATCGATATCTGATGAGGTGATATCGTTTCTTTCCATACATAGTTTGTAGCCATTATGGTTGGTATCACGATGAGGTGATATCTGATATCACGATGAGGTGATATCGTTTCTTTTCCACATATGGTTGTACCCATTGTGGTTGGCATCACAATGAGGTGATGTGTCTTGTGCAGCAGGAAGTATTCCTCCCTAGCTGAGAGGGAGTGTTGATGTTATTGCAGCTTTGGGCTTCATACTTCCTTAATTATTTGTGATTATTTAATGGCAACATATCTCTAAGATGGCCGACCTCCTTTGTAATTATTATTTATTATTTGTAATTATTTTTATGGTGGCCGACCTTGTCCTTGAAAAGGTTCAGCCCCTCTAAGCAACATGTATATATAGAAGGTCACTTTCTCTCATTTGTGAATCAAGAAAAGTTCGATCTCCTTCTCCATTAAGTGCGAGTTCTTCAAGAAGAGTAATGCGAATTCATACAGGAGCAAATTGTGAGTCTATTCAAGTGAAGATTGAAGGGCATACTATTAGTGTGTGCTACAGCCATTGTTGGTGCTGTTTATTGGCCTTGTGTGTGGCCTCATTGTAAAGATACTTGTTGCCATTGCTCATATATATAGGAGTTATATTTGTTGTTGGGTTTTTCTCCCTCAAGAGGAGGGTTTTCCCAGGGTATCTATTGTGTTATTGTGTCTGATTTTGAATTAATTTTTTGTGCATTAAATCTGATCATAAAACTAACAATCCACATCCGCAAATGAAGCATGATGATTACGCCTGGTGGGGCAATCCTTTGTATAGTGACCAAACATGTCACAACGAAAACATTGGACTTTGGAGAGGTCACACTTCTTCTTGAATGGGGGAACACCATCAGCTCCTTTACCTCTATTCCTCTTGAAATATCCTTTCTTCCCACCTTTCTCTTTCTTCTTCGAGGATTGAGCGCAAAGAACATGAATGTCTTCATTTGTAGAGCTTCGACCAACACCTCTCACAGCCAACCTAGAGTCTTCTTGAATACAATCTGCCCTCAAACTATCAAACTTGGGAAGTTTCGATCTTGCACTGATTCCTTGAATGTAAAGACTCCCAAGATGAAGGAAGACCATTAAGGGCAAGCATGGTCAAATCCTTGACATCAACAAAATGACCAATAGAAGAGAGCTAATCTCTCAATTTGGAAATCTTCATGAAGTAAGCGATGACAGATTCTCCTTCCGCCATCTTCACATGATGAAGTTGTTGCTTGAATGCAAGTGCACGGCTTGTGTTGTTGATCTCATACATCTCCTCCAAAGACTTAAACATCTCCCTTGCCATCTTCATCTTAGAGATGATAGGAACAATATGATCCTTCACGGAATCAACTAACATCTTCTTTGCCTTAGTATCTTTCTTCTTCCATTGAATCTTCTCTTCCTCATCAGCAGGCTCGGAAACTTTGCTCTCCACGAACTCAGCCAATTCACTTTCTTCCAAGGAGAACATAATTTTGAATCTCCAAGATGTGAAATTAGATGCTCCCTCAAGTCTATCCTCAAGCTTAAGACCGATCACCATCTTGACGAAGAGATAGAAGTAAACAACGATGACAAAAAGAGTAAAGAGTATCACTGTAATAACAATCTGATCAAGATCTTCTTCAAACCCGCTCTGATACCATGTTAGTTTTATGATCAGATTTAATGCACAGAAAATTAATTTAAAATCAGACACAATAACACAGCAAATACCCTGGGAAAACCCTCCTCTTGAGGGAGAAAAACCCAATAACAAATATAACTCTTATATATATGAGCAATGGCAACAAGTCTCTTTACAATGAGGCCACACACAAGGCCAATAATCAGCACCAACAATGATGTAACACAAACTAATAGTTTTCCCTTCAATCTGCACTTGAATAGACTCACAATTTGCCTTAGAATAATTCGCACTAGATAGAGTAATTTGCACTTGATATAATTCGCACTTGAGAAGAAGGAGATCGAACTTGCTTGATACTTAAATGAGAGAAAGTGACCTTCTATATATACATGTTGCTTAGAGGGGTTGCACCTTTTCAAGGACAAGGTCGGCCACCATAAAAATAATTACAAATAATAAATAATAATTACAAAGGAGGTCGGCCATCTTAGAGATATGTTGCCATTAAATAATCACAAATAAATAAGGAAGTATGAAGCCCGAAGCTGCAATAACATCAACATAATTATATTAATAGTAAATATTAGTTTTACAAAACCCTAGTTCAGGCAAGCATACTAGCGGGAAAGAACCAGGAAGAAAACCCCAAGTTATAGCTCGAGTAACAAACCGACTCTTTACAAGATCGACCAGATTACATAGACCTCCCAATTTCTTTTCTTTTACATCATACAAAATTCGCCCGGACAACACCCGTCACATTGTAGACCCATTACATTGTAGCCCAATTACAAATAGAAATCCCCATTACATAAGAAAAGCCACTATTGCTGACCCAATTACATTAAGAAACCCAAAACCCTTTACACTTTAGTCAAAATTGACCTTTTGCCAAAAATTAACAATTCTGGTAACCAGCCGATCAAAATGAAGAAGACCTATTTCTTGCCCTTGGTGGACCATTTACCGAGCTTTCTTCTTTCATCAGTTGCTTTTGTTTGGAGACAAAATCATAGGATTGCACTGATTTGTTTATGTTAGGAACATAACGGTAGCAAAACTTTCCCTTTTCAGCATGAGGAACATTGGAAAATTGCAAATCATGAACACATGAATGATTTCTCAAGAAAGAAATCGCATGGTACTTTCTTTTAAACTCGTCTATTTCCTCCATGGAAAATGCAGATTTGTACTTGTTAAGGGCTTGGTATAAATGAGCAGAGGTATCATGCATTGTTGATAACAGCATACCTTGAAACACTTCTACATATCTCTTTTTGTAAAAGATGAAATCCTTGGGAATAAACTTACCACTAGACCATCACCCTAGGTGAAATTATATTGCTGAACACTGCAAAGTAAAGCATCATTTTCCAAATAGGAGCTAATAACAAACTTATTAGCTATACACTTTAGAACATTATAATTTTGAACCAAATCCAAAATGTTTGTTGATAAGAAATAGACAGAAGATTAGCTCGAAAAATGATCCTCTATATATTTGTACGTAATACTTCATCACCTATGATGACTTTTATGCAATTCAACACAGATTTGCATTTAACTTTAAACACACTTTGCAGTTCTTCTTTCTCAATGCAAACTAAGAAAGGTTCTTCCCATGGCTTGATTAAAACTGGCACTCTGAAGTTTCGTACTCGAAACTCTTTAAACTCCATTAATTCAGGCTTATCCAAAACCAAACTAAAAGTTGCAAGCACACTGAAACGTTGAATAAAGAAAACAAAGCAAGTCGACAGAGTTACAAACTCACCAAACTAAAAGTTGCCAACACACTGAAGCGTTGGACAGAGAAAACAAAGCAAGTCAACCGAGTTGCAAGCTCACCGAACCAAAGAACAGTGAGAATAACGCAAGTCGATAAGCTTTTAAAGCCAAGTTTAACATGCTTCTTACGGCCTTGTTTGATAAAACAGTCTTGCAAGGATAACACGCGTGGATATGCTTAGGCTTTAAAATAGCTGCCAGAATTCCTGAGATCATATTTATATAATGCCAGCTTTGTACCAATTGTGCTATCTGCATAAGATAAATCTTGTTATATAAACATTAGATAGCAGCCCGAAAAAACTTAACTGGAATATAAGATAGCAAGGTACTTGCCATTCGCATTTGGAGATTATACCCAAGCATGTTATCCTTACAAGATCTGCGAAGTATTTCTTAGTAGATGTGCTCTGTACAGATTTCCCAATTCAAATGTGTGAAAGAAGTACTTAAGTTCCACGATATCCCATTTAACACGTGTTTACCTTAGCCGATAAGAATCAAATTCTGCAAAAAATTTCATAATAGATATGCTCTGAACATAATTCCCAATTCATATGTGCGGGTTATGTACTTGGATGCCACAATTCCCTGTATCCTGCAGACTTCATAATGAAACATTAGAAGCATATGATGAAATAAAATCATGACGAAATAATATGACGTTACCATATGACGATGAAACCATATGTCAACAAATGCAGGAATAAAAAAGCTTTGAGATTTTGTCTACATGGCCTTTGCAACCATACGTCAACAAATGAAGGAATAAAGAAGCTTTGAGATTTTGTCTACATGACCTTTGCATCTTGCTCAATTAACTCTACCAGTTGAGGAAATGCATTTAAAACATTTAAGTCATGAATTGCCCTTAACTCTGTTTTATCACTTCCCAACCCAGCTAGGAAATCTTCTACCTTATTCCCTTCTCTGTAAGTATGCGAAATAACTGAAGACTCAAGCTTATCTAGAAGTGACCAAACTTTGTTTAGCATATCATTCAAATTCCAGTTTTGAACTTTCCTCGCCCTAATTGCATTAATAATTATTAATGAATCCCCCTCTATATGAAGCTTTGAGAAACCCATCTGAATTGCCAATTCCAAACCAAATAAAAGAGCTTGTGCCTCTGCATAATTATTTGTGCCTCTGCATAATTATTTGTGCCAAACTGCAAATGAGAAGAAGAAACTGCCAGTACTACCCCTGATGCATTTCTAATACAAACTCCTGCCCCAGATAAGCCTAGATTACCTTTCACTGCCACATCGAAATTCAGTTTTACAAAGTCCTTTTGAGGAGGGGACCATTTGACTGATGTTTTATCAATCTTTTTGTTGATATTTGAAGGCTTCAAGGGATATTTTAAATTAGATCTTCTAGTTTTGTAGGATTTTCCCTATGTGCTATAAGTCATCTCAAGAATACCTCCATGAGTATTCGCTAAACTAATGACATTTTTCCTAAATTCAACATGTACTTAAAGAAATAAACTTAGAATTGCATTAAGAGTCACACAGTCAGTTTTATCTGAAAACTGATTTCTCCAGCCAAAAAATCAATAAAAATATCCTATAGCCAATTTCTATACTCAAGATTCATCCACTATCGGCACCTAAATTATCTACTTGCTAGAGCAACAATGATATTATCAGGTCCTTTCATTGGGTCAAGACTCAAATCAATTGGACACATATTATACCAAACATTATCTGATAAACAAAGTTAAGCGTTCAAGTATTTGACAATTGTATGCCTTGTTTGAGTCTAAAACTTGAACCAAAATGCAGGACCTGGACTAAATTTTTTATATCAAACTCTATTCCAATCATTATAAACTTGAAGTGCCACACTTCAACACATAACTTTTGGTTTTGTCATGCTCACTAATTATACATCCACCTCATGCTAGGATTTACTTATTTCTACACTGTCATCCTTGGCCTAACTAGAAAAGCTAAAGCAATCAGCCAGGACTTTTTGTAAAATTTCCTTTGCTCTCAATTTTCCATAATAAGCTTACAGTGTTCAGTTTATCAGTTTACAATAGCATTTACAGTATGGTGTTGTTTGTATTCCATATCCTAATCATATAGCAAATTCTAAAGCATCAGGTAGTACCAATGGAATGCCTTTT